>BRYF01000022.1:10510000-10512500 GCA_030159135.1 Actinidia polygama | reverse complement strand
AAAAGTTAAAAAAAAATCAATAAAAACAAAAACAATTCAATGTATCCTAAACTGAACCTTAACTTTCTAATGAGGAATTGCTGCAGTAGTAACTAATCTTAAACTATTTTTTTATGGATTGCAGATGAGAAAATGGAAGGGTTGGGAAATGGAAACAAGGACCACTGAGTACCAGTTCACACATGGTGGGTTTCAATTAAATTTTCCACTCACATCCTACCAACAACAATTTGACTAGAGAAGACAAGGCTTACATTTCTAAAATAATAATAATAATAATAATAATGAATATAGTAATTTTGGGGTCAAATACACTTTACACCTTTATACTTTTATCAAAATCTCACGTTGCACTCTAATCTCTGTATTAGTTGACCTCTTACACACAAGTTCAAGTGATAATGTGGCTCTTCCTTCCATATGTTATTTTGTTCAGTTAAGTGATGGAAGGAGATAATGTGGCCTAATAGGAAGAGGTCATGTGACCCTTAATTGAACTGCAGGTTGACAAAAGGGTGAAGAAAAATTTAAGTAAATATGTAAAGGTGCAAAGTGTAAATTACCCCTTTTCTTGCTATATGGATATACATAAATGATTTCCATACAAAAGTATTTAGAATAAACTACAAAAAGGGTCCTTCAAACATCAATTTTAACAGAGATTTTAGGACAATTCAATTAGCGACAACATCATTTAGTTAGGTAATTTGAAGCTCATGAATAACTTAATGAAAATGAAATTTGGTGCCTTTTTCAGATCCAGAAAGATTTAGGTTCACACGAGAGACATCATTCGGACGAAGGCATTTGAACTTCTGGAGTCACTCACCCATTCTTCTTTGGATAGTAAGTGTTGGAAGTCTTTTCCATTTATTAGACTTTTTGGCTGCTCTTTCCAAGTTTTTATTGGACTTTGACTAAGATTGTGCAAGTTTTTGTTGAATTATGACCAAGATGTCTCCACTAAACTAGTTTGTACTCTATTTTCTAGTTGTATCTGATCTTCTATGTTACTGAATTTTGACCAAGATGACTTGCATAAAATTAATGATTATATTTTTAGTATTAATTACATAAAAGTAAAAAATTGAACAATGTTATGCTTACCATCTATTTAACTATTTTTATTGACCAGTGACACATCTAACAATCACTGATACAATGAATTTCATAAACGAATCAATTACATTTAATGGTCACATGTTATGCCACATCATATAATAATTAAAATAGTTAGTAAACAAATTATTTTTATTACAAAAACAAAAAATAATAATGACTATACAAGAATTAAATGATATTAGTCTCCACCCTCTGCAATTGAGATTTGCGGTTACTATAGTCTTTATTATCTATGTAGTTCATTTTTAAGGGTCCGTTAAGCATATGATGTATGTCTTAAATCGGGTTAATCGAAAAACCACATTTATATATCTTATGATCTATTATTAGAATCATATTCACTATCTATTTCTTTTTAAAATAATGTGATTGATTTATAGGGTTGTTAATGTTCGATAAACTTAAATTTTTGTACATATTATTTACTCTAAGGGTCCTACAAAATAAGTTATTCAGATCATGAAAATAGACCAACCAACTGAAAAGGCACTGCAATCACCCTAAACCTTTTGGCTTTCTATATTTGAATTAAAGACTATCTCTATAAAAAAAATCTTCACGGAACCTCACTTTTGCCCTTTTTTTTTTTCTTTCTCTTTGTTCTAACGTTTTTTAATTATTCTCATAATTATGATTGTAATCAATACCAGCAATTTTTCTTACAGATTAATGGGATTAACTCACATTTATCTATCAAAAAAATAAAATTAAAATTTATCTGTCAAATTGTAGGCTTGCTTCTTTAGACAGTTCATTACATCAGTTCCAAAGGTCGATTACTTGACTCTCCGCCACGGATTTATTTCAGTAAGTTTTCCATAATTTTTTCATTAAGAAAATAACCATAATTATTAATTGCTTAATTAAGTTATATATATATGATTTTGCCAGGCACATTTAGCACCACAGAGCCAAAATAATTTTGATTTCCAGAAATACATCCAGAGGTCACTTGAGGAGGATTTCAAGGTGGTTGTAGGGATCAGGTTGGTCATTTCACTTGATTTTCATATAATGATTTTTTTTTTCTTTCGATTTTCAAATGAACTAGGCTTTTCTACTGTTCATTTTGGACTGTAAGCATTTTAAAATTCGTTTTGAGCCCATTTTGATGATCCAAATCATTAATATTGTAGATTATATCATAAAAATCAGTACTAACATGTTTTAACTACCAAATTTAGTACACAAGTAGAAATTTTTAAAAAAAATCTGATAATAAAGCAAGTCATGGCTAAGGCTATGTTAGAATGTCTAGAATTTAAGGGGAATAGAAATGGGATTCCAAGTCTCTTGAATTCCTATCATTTAGAGCAAAAAATCGTTAGAACAGTGATATCACGTTATCAATGAGATGGGGTATCGCTATTCAATAATA
>BRYF01000022.1:10472500-10480000 GCA_030159135.1 Actinidia polygama | reverse complement strand
TCCTTCGGGCAAAAATGGAGGCGCTTCGGTATGGACCCTTAGGCCCAGGTCCTACTCTCAGCATATGAGCTAGCTCAGGCTTGGGCTTGGCGAGTTTTGGGCAGGCTGCGGGCCTTGGGGCCAAATTTATACCTCAGAGAATTATTTGGTGCTCTGAACGACACATCTATACATATTGATCACATCTCAAACAAAAAAATAGTAAATTTTATTGTTCAGATCAATTATTATACGGTTAGAGCACCATTAGACTTTGCTCTAAGAGCTATAAATAATTTCTCATAGTAACATCATTATGTGGAAAACGAGGGAGGTGGGGGATGAATACAAAATACACATTCTATACGTCCCTTTCTCTTTGATATGTCACACTCAGTATATGTATCAGATTTGAAGGGTAAGTGACATTGAATTATTTGATACCCTCATAAAAGGGGTGGAAAAAAATCAAAGGTTTTATATGGACGAAGAGTTTAAGGAGGGACTTATAGTGAGAAAAGAGGATAAAAATAGTGGTTTTGGCCACAGCTTTGTGGGAGCATTTTTTTATTTCAATTAGTCCATATAAAAAATTTTAAAGTCAACTTCATTTAACTAAAATGGACAACAATATATTTGTTACTCTGTACACCCCAAAAAAAATTAATTCTTCTTACACCCTTGTTACTTTGTATACCACTGTCACAATTTCTTTCTATACCCCAGCTGCACCTACACTATTGCTGTTGCCCATCAGAGGCTTGCGGTCAACTAGTCACCAGTGATTTTTTCGGTAACTCCCTAGAATAGTGAAATTTTACGTTTTGGCACAAAGACCAATGTTCAAAATAACAAACAGTAGAATTTCACTGCTTTTGATGATAGAGGTAGTGGAACAGAGTAAAAAAAAAATTTAAAAACTTTTACTTTTTAGAAAACAAACAATACAATTTCACTGTTCTGGATGGCGTGGGTGGTGGCCATAGAAGTGATGGTGGTGTTGAAAAGTAGTAAAACAAAAATTTTTTAAAAAAATATTTTTTAAAACAGGTAATAATACAATTTCACTATTCTGGGTAGTGGTGGCAGTGGCAGCGATGGTAGTCATGAAAAATTAAAAAAAATAATAATTTTACTTTTCGAAACAATGAATAATAATTTTTTTATTTAAAAACTCAAGGGTAAAATATCCATAATTTGGTTCCCGATTAAATTAGAAGATTCTATCTCATAAAACTTAAGGGTTCATGGACTTATAAGATTTAATCAAAATTTGGTAGACTAATTATCTTAAGGGATCTAAACCATAGACCTATGCCTAATTTTTAAAAAATGGGAGATAAAATGTTAATGTTAAATCGATTAACCAAAAAAAAAGGTAAATGATTGTTTGATAATAATTTACACTTTGATATTATATAAGGTCTCTATCAACAATTTCAAACTGCTATAATTTTAAGATATATTTCAAGATTATTTTTCAACAATTAGTAGTATATAAGAGTGTTAGCTAAATAACAAACTATGAGGGGGAGGGTGGGGGTTGAAATAGATTTGCTTCACTTAATGGCCAATTAAAATTTAATTAAACAACCTAATATGCAATTTATACTCAAACAAGTTATACGAATAATCAACAAGATATTAAAGAGTAGAGGAAGAGATTGCAAACAAATTTATAGTGGTTCGGCCAAATCGTGCCTACGTCTACTTCACCAAGACCTTCTTGGAGTTCCACTATCTTCAAGCTTGCGGGTGCTTGAAAAATCTTTACAACACTTAATCAAAATCAAAATCTCACAATGAATGCTCAAGGATGATTGAAATATTGAATGTTAGGAGGATGAATAGTTTGAATACTTCAATGCCCTTTAACAACCCCTTGAGTTGTTTTTAAAAGCCCCCAGTAGGAATAAATACGTTGCAGCATTAAATGCACTATTCTAGCCATTCTAATTTGATTTGGACTGTTGGATCTGTGATTTAGATGTGCAATTTTGAAATTCAAAAACTTCGGTAGCTGACTTCGCGCAACCGAACTTAACTTCGGTCGAGTTTGCACTAACATTCCATAGGCTTGACTGACTGCCCTGTTTTGATTTTTCAGATTCAGTTGCTGACTTCACGCGAACGAACTTATTTTCGATTGACTTTGTACTGATCTTCCAGTGGCTTGATCAAATACCATGTTTTGTTTCTTTTCAGCTTCAGCTACCTCCAATTCAAACTTCGCTCGACCGAATTTCAATTTTGGTCAACTTTCTTCTATTTTTCTAGTGGGTAGCTAAGCTACTCTGTCTTTGGTACTCCTTTTCATTTTTGGCATTTGATTGAGTTTTGCTTACGCGAAGCTCAACTTCGGTTGCGCGAAGCTCAACTTCGGTCGCCTCTTCACTGTTCTTGTAGTGACTTGGCTGATGTATTCTGATTGGATTGAAGGCTTTGTTTTGCAGTTTATTTATTTTTTTGACAGTTTTATGCTTTTGCTTGAGTTACTTCAGTTTGTTTATTTAAGCTTGTATTTTTAAACTTTTTAGACTTTTAAAAATATTAGATGTTATTTGTATTAAGTTTCAAAAACTATTTGAACCAATAGTTGCCTTTCAATCAAGTGTATTCTTTGATTCTTATGAAAGCCAATTTTAATCATCAAAATAGCAAATACTTTATTTCAACAATCTTTCCCTTTTTGATGATATCACAATATGTTTTTGAAAAGCTTTGATTTTGTTTTAAATCTTTTAGAAGACTCCTCATTTGTTTGAAAAATAATTTTTGAGAGCTCCCCTTTACTTTATGCTTACACTACTTATGTTTTTAACATATATAGCATATCAAATAACCTATCGATGTTAGCAATCAATTATCATGTTATTTCATAGCATCAAAGAATTTTACATAGCCCAACAATTTATGCTTTATTCAAACAACCAACACACATATTAAAATAGACAACGACCATAGATGTCCAAAGCATGTTAAATCCAACACATTGTTTAAACATTCAAAAGCATAGGCATTCAAGACTAAATATCCAAAGCACCATCCAAAACTAAGGCAACTAAGCAAAATCTAAAATTATGTCAAAACATGTGAAAACATCTAAGCTCAAAACAAACCAAGACTTCTCCCCCTTTGGGGTATCATCAATAAGGAGGATCTCGATAGATGGGGGGACGGAAAGGTGCGTCACTTGGGGCGTAAGGTAGAAATGGAGGAGGAGGGTTAAAAAGGTCATACGACGAAGGGGGCAGATACGGTGGATGAGGATCGATTGTGTTCCATATGCCTGCCAACTGATCTTGAATGTCAGAAAATTGTTGTGACTGTTCTTCTTGCATGGATTCACACCGATTCCCAATTTGATCAACTTTTGAACCTTGCTTCACATACAAATTTCTAATTCTATCGACGTCATGTCGTATTCCATAGTAAGCACTCTCAAGACAACCCATGTATTCTTCTTGCCGATTTTGAGTTCGAATGATTTTGGCTTGTTGTTGCTTGATTTCTCCGAAAGATTGATTTAATTTTTCAAAGTATTCAAGGAACCATGACAGTGGTCCCCCTTGATTTGAAGTCTCCCCTTGTGTAGGGTACGTCCTGTGTGTAGGGTGCTCTGTTTCCACATTGTCATGCTCCTCATTAGAGCTTTTGTTTTCTTCTTGATTTTGAATATTTGGATCTCTTTGTATGTCCTCAAAAGGAATAATTTCAAAATTTTCTTCAACGTCTATGTCCATCCTTTCGTCTTCTCCTTCTCCCTCACTAGGATCGAAGTCTATACCTTGTTTAATTGTGTTCATAGAGAACCCTTTGCTAATCCCTTGATCTCATATATCACTTAGATTTACATTGAAGTGATTAAAAACCTTAGTAAGGAGAGCACCAAACGAAAAAGCTCGAGTATTATGATTTCTAACGTCAGATATTTCTTTAAGAATTATGTAGTTCAAGTTCAGTGGCTCAGCTACAGCAGCTTTGTAAATTATAAAAGCATCCATGGTGGTTACTTGATTGAAGTGTTCGGCTTTAAGAATGATGTTGTGTGCAATGAACCTATGAAAAAGCCTAAACTCCTTCAAGTGAATTGTGTTCAAGACTTTCACCACATTCTCTCCAGCGATTACATTGTACATGGTTCGCTTATTTACGTATCTCTTAAGTTGGGATGGTTTACTCATAAACACACATTCTCCCTCATTAGCAATCCCAGTGATTTCAACCAATTTGGAGGGAGTTAGTATTATAGTTTTTCCTCTAACTTTAGTATCAATCGTATACTCAATAGTTTATAGGTTTCCTACTTCCAAATTGCAATAGAAAAGCCTTACCAATTTTGAGTAAACTTCCGTAGGTAGAGGTCGAAAACCACTCCAACCAAGTGCGTCCATTGGTGCCAACATTCTTTGATAGTATTTGAGGGGAAAATTACTTTCAAATTTGCATCCGGTGATAATGCGCCTTTCCTTAAAGTCAGGAACCCATCTTCTTTGAAGTTCCAAGGATTTTTAGTATCGCGGATTGAAAACCAAGTTGGGTTCATCCGGGTTGAGTTCGACACCCCTTGGATCGTTTAGAGCATGTTTGATGCGCACCATAGCTCAAGAAGAGATAATCTTTAATTTTTTAAACCTAGGGTTTTAAACTTTTGGGGATATGTGTTATTATGAATAATAGATCTATATATATGAAAATTTTAGACATGTAGGACACTAGAGTTTCTAGGACTCATACCTGATGAAGTTAAATCACTTGATTTAAGGGATTTGAGGAGTTCTTGTAACTCCCGTCTCTTTTAACTTCGCGACTATTTCCGCTGTAGGAAATTCGATTGCGCGAACTTGGGTTTCAGTTTGATAGTTTTGAAGGCTTAGGGTGACCGAATTTGCTAGAATCCGAGTGATTTTAAGATAAGGATTTGGAAACCCTAAATTTTTGTGTTTCTTTGAAGCTAGGGTTCTATTTTTAAAGAGAGAGAGAGAGAGAGAGAGAATAGGAAGGGGTGAATTTAGAAGACGAAGGTTTGTAATGGAATTTAATATCATCATTTAATATATATATATATATATATATATATATATTTGTTAAAATCCGCATGACACTTAAGTTACTACACGTGCAGTACTTTCGGTCGCTAACTTCGCGCAATCGAAGTTGGGATTTACTCGATCGAATTTCCTGCAGTTCATAAAAACTGCATAATTTTTTACAGTAGCTCACTGATTGTCCTATATTGTGTTTTTCTTCTCATTTTCTGTACTTTCACACATCACATAGAATATATAACAAACTTTAAACTATAACTCTCTTGATCAAAGATTTGTATGCCAAAGTTTGACAGTTCAGTGCTCACATTTATCACATAGTTTAGTCTAACAACACAGCATATAGTATCATATAGGTATTTAGACAACTTTTGATTTACATATATTTTGTTGGAGGCTATTTTCAGTGTGTATTCTGAGGTAGACTACTCTTTTTAACTCCAACTTACGCAAGTCCAATAAATTATGCTAAGAACCCAAAAATTCATATCGGATGAGACATTCCAAGCTCACGTCTTATTAAATAAATTTTTTTTAAGGGATTTTGTGAAAATATCCTCCAATTTCTTGTTAGTGTGAACATATATAAGCTCAATATTCCTTTTTTGGATGCGGTCTCTTAAAAAGTGATGTTTAATCTCAATATTTTTTGTTCTTGAATGTTGAATAGAATTCTTGGACAAATTTATGGCACTTGTGTTATCACAATTAATTGAAATATGATCAAAATACAATATGTAATCCTTCATTTGTTATTTTATCCATAGGGGTTGAGCACACCAACTTTCGACGACCACATATTCGGCTTCGGCCGTTGAAAGTGCAATGGAGTTTTGTTTCTTACTAAACCAAGAAACTAGAGATTGTCCTAGAAATTGACAAGTACCACTTGTACTTTTTCTCCGCATCGGAGTAACCTTTCAAATCAAAAGATACTCATCTTGGATAAAATATACATAAATCGTGCGTATCAATTAAATATCTAAATATGCGTTTGTCAGCCGTTAAATGTGATTCCTTAGGACATGATTGAAATTTAGCATATATGCATACAATAAACATAATATTGGGTCTACTTGCCGTTAAATAAAGTAAGCATCCAATCATACCTCTATAGTGCTTTTTATCCACATTTTCCCATTTTCATCCTTGTCGAGTTTAATAAATGTGCCCATAGGTATGGTTATTACTTTCGATCCCATCATACCAAAATGTTTAAGTAGCTCCTTTGTGTACTTAGCTTGATTGATGAAGGTTCTTCTCTTGATTGCTTGATTTGTAGCCTAAGAAAAAAATTTAGCTCCCCCATCATGCTCATCTAGAATTCACCTTGTATATTTTTAGCAAATTCCTTACACATGTTCTCATTAGTAGCACCAAATATAATATCATTAACGTATATTTGCACAATGAGCATATTTTTGTTCTTGACTTTTATAAAAAGTGTGTTATCAAATTTTCCTTTTTCAAAGCCATTATCTTTTAAAAATATGCTAACTCTCTTATACCATATTCTTGGAGCTTGCTTAAGTCCATAGAGAGCCTTTGAAAGTTTATATACATGGTTTGGGAATTCATGATTTTCAAATCTGAGAGGTTGTGCAACATACACTTTCTCGATTATATACCCATTTAAAAATGCACTCTTGACATCCATTTGATATAATTTAAAACTCATATAGCATACAAAAGCAAGTAACATACGAATAACTTCTAATCTAGCTAGAGGGCAAATAATTCATCAAAATTAATTCCTTCTTCTTGACTATATTCTTGTGCTACTAGTCTAGTTTTATTTCTAACAATATTTTCGGATTCATCAAGTTTGTTTCTATTTATCCATTTTGTCCCTATAACTGGATGATTTTATGGTCTAGGTACTAATGTCCAAACTTTATTTTTCTCAAATTGATTTAATTCTTCTTGCATTGTCATAAGCCAATGTTCATCAAATTCCGCTTCATGAAAATTTTTAGGTTCTATTTAAGATAGGAATGCAAGATTTTCACATATATTTCTAAAAGAGTTTCTAGTAGTTACGTCCATTGATGGATCACCGATGATAAGATTAGTTGGATGGTTGTGAACATATCTCCACTCCTTTGGAAGATTTGAGTTTTTACCATCTTCCTTTTGAGTCTCCATTTGAGGTAACACCACTTCTAGTTGAATTCCTTTCTCGCCGGATTCTTCTTGAATTTCTTGATGTTCTTGAAAAATCTCAAGATTCTCCATAGCTTTTTCAATTCCTACATCTCTTGAAGCATCTTGGAAGGAAGAATCGTTAAATTCATCAAATACAACATGAACAGATTTTTCAACTACTAAGGTTCGTTTATTAAAAAATCAAAAAACTTTGCTTGTAGTTGAATATCCTAAGAAGATAGACTCATCCGATTTTGAATCAAATTTTTCTAAGTTATCTTTACCATTATTTAAGACATGGCATTTGCACTCAAAGGCATGAAAGAAC
>BRYF01000022.1:10432500-10435000 GCA_030159135.1 Actinidia polygama | reverse complement strand
TTAAAAATATTAAAAGATAAAATGATAAATATTTTTGAAAATCCTAATTTTCCTAAAATATCCCAACCTCTCTTCTAAAAAAATAAAGAAAAAGTGAATGAAACCTTGAGGAATATCACAAATTCAATTTATTCATAGAACTCACTTGTCTCATTGTTTTGCCATAAGGCAATAATTCAACGGCGGATCTAAAAATTATGGTCAATCAAATGAGGTGTCAACATATACTCCTCTTTGACAGAACTCGTGTAGCAAATTCGTCAACATGAGTGAATGTCAAAGTTGAAAGACAAAGCATTTTCAAGCGACCATAGTGGTTAGGCCAAAATCAACCAAACCATCAAACTCAAAATATGAAATGGTCGTGCTAAGGATTAGATTAGTATAGTTCTTAGGGCAATAATTTTATTTTATTTTTCATTTTGAGGAAACCTTTAAATAAGGTAAAATTGGCTTTTTGAGAAAGCCTTTAAAGATGGTGAACCAACTTTTCGAGATAACCTTTAAGGTAGGCAAAATCGACTTTTTGAGATAAACTTTAAGGATGACAAATTGACTTTTCAAGATAAACTTTAAGGTAGGTAAAACAACTTTTTTTAGAAAATTGACATTTTGAGATAACTTTTAAGGATGGCAAATTGACTTTTCGAGATACTCTTTATGGCAAGTAAAAAACGTTATGGCCGATAAAAAATGGGTGTCTACAAATACCCCTCTTTGACAGAACTCGTGTAACAACGTTTCAACATGAGTGAATGTCAAAGTATTTTCGAGCAACCATAATGGTTAGGCCAAAATCAACCAAACCATCAAACTCAAAATATGAAAATGGTCGTGCTTAGATATTTTTAGAGCTGCCTACGTACATTTTTGCATAGGATTAGACCGACGTAGTTCTTAGGTCAATACTTTTATTTTTATCCTTACGAGAAAACCTTTAAAACAGGTAAATTTGACTTTTTTGGGAAAATCTTAAAGGATGGCTAACCAACTTTTTGAGATAACCTTTAAGGTAGGAAAAATCGATTATTTTTTTAGAAAACCTTTAAGGAGACAAAATTGACTTTTTGAGATAGCCTTAAAGGATGACGAATTTACTTTTTGAGATATCCTTTGAGGTAGGTAATATCAACTTTTTTGAGAAAACTTTTAAGGCAGTGAAAATTAACTTTTTGAGATAACCTTTAAGGCAGATAAAATTGACGTTTTGAGATGACCTTTAAGGATAGCAAACCGACTTTCGTGATAACCTTTATGGCAGGTAAAACTGACTTTTTAATAAAACTTTTAAGATAGACAAAAATAAATTTTTGAGAAAACCTTTAAAGCAAGCAAAATTGATCTTTTTGAGAAAATCCTTAAGGCAGGCAAAATCGAGTTTTGAGATAAGCCTCAAGTAAGGCAAAAATCGACTTTAGATAAAACTTTGAAGGCAGACAAAACCGACTTTTTGAGAAAATCTTTAAGGTAGGCAACACCGACTTTTATAGAAAACCTTTAAAATGGGTGACCTTTTAAGGCTAGTGTGGCGACTTTGAGACTTCATTTTTAAGAATTTTTTTCTCATAAATGCATATGCTCAAAACTTTATCCAAAGATTCATTTTGAAAATATCTCATGTCGGAAGACAAAAATCTTATGCTCATAGTCATTTGAAAAACAAGTTTGAAATCTTCATACTCCATGAAAAATTCTATAAATTTACGAGTGCAATTTTTTAATAACAAATTCGAGAAATTCGGTGCTCAAAGACAATAATATCAAGGGAAGATCAAGCATCAAAGACTACAAATGAACCTACTTGTGAAACAATACATTGGGCCCATGTTCCCTTTCAGATTAGGCAATTCTTTGACAATGGTGATACTGCTCCAATAATCTTGTCATTTCAACCATGGATGCTTTGGGGAACTTGAAAACGATTAGACACTAAGGTATCTAGTTAAATTAAAGACTACAAAATATTAAAAGACTCATAAAAGACATAAGAATACTTGTTCGGCTCAAACTCAAATGGTTAAGCCCTTAATAGAACATTGCAAGCCTTTGAGATAATGAAATTTAATGGATGGATCTTTACACAATATGGGAAGCTATCAAAACAAACTTGAAAAAATTTCCTTTCATATTCATGATTCTAGCTAACACATATGCTCAACGGAGTTCACTTGTGATTATCGTTTTGTTAAGAGACTCCAAAGGTCTCCAATAATTGATGGAACGTCTCGTGTTTTTAATATCTCGAACATTGACATGCAGCTAGCTTAAATCATTCTTCATTTGTTAAGAAAGTTACGGATGCCCCAAGTCTCATATAGGATCATAAGTTTCTCAAAGACACCCTTCATCTATTAAGAAAGGGACACATTCCCCTAGTCTCATGCAAGTACTAAGAGTTCATCTCAAAGCCCAAAGGGTTTATGCCCCTAGTCACGCGGGTCAATCGTAACTCTTGTGTCTCAAACTCTCATTTTTAAGCCATGTTCTCCAATCGTAAAGG
>BRYF01000022.1:10410000-10415000 GCA_030159135.1 Actinidia polygama | reverse complement strand
TCTCTGTAGTAACTATCTTGGTTAACATGTCAGTTGGATTCTTACTGCCCTGGATCTTCTCGAGTATTAACACCCCATCTTCTAATAAAGATCTGACGAAGTGATAACGAAGTCCTATATGCTTAGCCCTCGAATGAAATGCTGAATTCTTTGCCAGATGTATAGCACTCTGACTGTCACTGTGCAAAATATTCTTCATCTGTTTTAGACCCAATTCTGCTAACAATCCCTATAACCAGATCATCTCCTTGCTGGCCTCGGTCACTGCTACGTATTCTGCCTCTGTAGTAGATAAGGCAACGATCTTTTGCAATTGTGATACCCAACTAACTGCTGTAGTACCCACCATGAAGATGTAACCGGTAGTACTCCTCCTATTGTCTACCTCACCAGCAAAGTCCGAGTCTACAAAGCCTTGTAGTCTCAATTCTCCTTTTCTGAAACATAAGCATTTTTCAGTGGTGCCTCGTAGATACCTTAGTATCCACTTGACTGCTTCCCAGTGTTGCTTTCCAGGATTAGTCATGAATCTGCTCACAGTTCCCACTGCATGAGCAATATCTGGTCTTGTGCAAACCATGGCGTACATGAGACTTCCAATGGCTGAGGCATATGGAACCTTAGCCAGGAAGTTCCTTTCTTCCTCCGTCTTGGGTGTCTGTTCCTTGGATAGTCGAAAGTGACTAACCAAAGGTGTACTAACTGCCTTAGCATCACTCATGCTGAACCTTTTCAGAACACGCCCAATGTACTCCACCTGAGATAACTGCAAAGTACCATTTGGCTTGTCTCTATTGATTCTCATCCCAAGAATCTGCTTTGTTGCGCCCAAGTCCTTCATGTCGAACTCACTCGATAGTTGCTTCTTCAATTTTCTGATTTCGCCCATGTCGGATCCTGCCACTAACATGTCATCTACATAAAGTAGCAAAATAATGTAGCTGGACTCAAATCTTTTGAAGTAGCAGCAATGGTCAACATTGCATCTGAAATAGTTATTTGTCTGCATAAACCTGTCAATTTTTTTATACCACTGCCTTGGAGCCTGTTTCAATCCATACATACAAGCTCTTCTTCAATTTACACACGAGCTTCTCATTTTCATTCTCTGAGAAACCCTCCGGCTGCTGCATGTATATCTCTTCCTCAAGATCACCATGGAGGAAAGCAGTTTTTACATCTAACTGCTCAAGGTGCAAGTCTTCTGCTGCAACAATGCTTAAAACTGACCGAATGGTAGTCAGTTTCACAACCGGTGAAAATATGTCGGTGTAGTCGATTCCTTCTTTCTGCTGGAAGCCTTTGGCTACAAGTCTTACCTTGTACCTCTTGGTACCGTCATGTTCCTCCTTGACTCGATACACCCATTTGTTGTGTAAGACTTTTTTTCCCACGAGTAACTCAGCTAGCTCCCATGTCTTGTTAGAGATAAGGGACTTCATCTCTTCTTTCATTGCAAACTCCCACTTGCTAGCATCCTCCACCTGACATGCTTCATCGTAGCATTCAGGTTCTCCAGCATCAGTGAGTAGTAAATAATTCATGTACTTTCTGTTTGGTACAAGAGGCCGTGAAGATCTCCTTAGTATAGGAGATGGAGATGGAGACTGTGGTGGATCAATCTGTTGTGTACTACTCTGGGGTGTCTGTTCCTCTAATTGAGGACTCTCATTGGCTTGTTGCACTATACTTTTATCTGGGATATCATCTGGATCAACGTACATGGGATCACCCAGTGTTACACCACTAGACTGTAGTGCATCTCTGTCTTTGTACACCACCCTCTCATTGAATATCACGTCTCGACTTCTGATCACCTTCTTAGTCTGGTCATTCCAGAATTTGTACCCAAATTCATCTCCACCATATCCGATGAAGGTGCATTTTAGTGACTTAGGATCAAGCTTTCCCCTAGCCTGGTCACTAATATGCACATATGATACACAACCAAAAACTTTCAAGTGTGAAAGTTTTACCTCTTTTTCGCTCCAAACCTCCTCTGGTATTCTGTGCTCTAGCGGAACTGATGGTCCTCGGTTGATCAAGTAGGCTGCTATGGTGACTGCCTCTGCCCAGAACTGCTTGGGCAATCCTGCATGTATCCGCATGCTTCTGGCTCTCTCAGTCAATGTTCGGTTCATTCGTTCTGCTACGCCATTCTGTTACGGTGTCCCTTGCACAGTCCTTTCTAGTCTGATGCCATTTTCATAACAGAACTTCTTGAACCCGGTGTCATCATATTCACCACCATTTTCGGATCTCAACTTCTTGATTTTTAGGCCTGACTCATTTTCCACCATGACTTTCCACTTCTTGAATACTTCGAACACTTCTGATTTGTATGTCAAGAAATAAACCCACACCTTCCTGGAATGGTCGTCAATGAAAGTCACAAAGTATGACTTCCCGCCAATGGATGAGACAGTAGCTGGGCCCCAAATATCCATGTGAACTAGCTCAAGCTTTTCTTGCTTAGGCGGTCTGCCTCTCTTTATGAAGCTAACTCTCTTCTGCTTCCCAAAGATACAGCTTTCACATAAGTCAGTGTCAACTGACTGTAGGTCTGGTAGTTTCCCCTTGGAGTGCATGATCTTGAGCCCCTTGTTACTCATGTGACCAAGTCTCTGGTGCCATAGGTTTGGATTGTCCTTGCTGTCTGCAACTGCAATTGACCCACAAGTGTTTGCTGTCATATAGAGTGTACCACTCTTCTGGCCACGAGCAACTGTCATTGCACCTCTGGAAACTTTCCAAGAATTGCCATTGAAGGTTGTGACATAACCTTCGGTTGCTAACTGACCTACTGAGATCAGATTTTTCCTTAAGTCAGGAATGTGTCTCACATCCCTTAGCTTCCACACAGATCCGTTCAGCTTGATCTGTACATCGCCCTTGCCAACCACGTCACAAGGCTGATCATCACCAAGGTATACCTTGCCAAGGTTGCCTGGAGAATAACTCATTAAGAGTTCTTTGTTGGAGGTCGCATGGAAGGAGGCTCCGGAGTCTAACACCCATGACTCCGACTTGTTCTCCAAAGAGCATATCAGTGCATCGTCTGTCTCTTCTGCTACGATGTTTGCTTCCGTTTTTTCTTCTTTTTCTTTCTTCGGGGATCTACACTGAGTTTTGTAGTGCCCGGTCTTGCCACAGTTCCAACATTCGATCACCTTCTGGTTCTGATTTGAATTGTTGGAATTTTTGGGATTTCGAGATTGCGACCTTCCATTTCTGGATTTGAACCTGTTGCGCCCTCCGCTCCTGTTTGAATCTCTGCCTCTGCTTTCTACGTTTAAAGCTGACGTCAAGGTGGAAGCACCATTTGACCGATTTCGAATTTCTTCAGTCATAATTGTGCTGACTATATCATCAAACTTCAGTTTTGTCTTTCCTGCAGATCCGTTGATTGCAGTAACTGTGCCTTTCCAACTCTCAGGCAACTGTCCGAGAATTAAGCAGGCACGTATCTCATCAGTGAAAGACATGTCCACCGCCTCTAACTGGTCCGTCACTTCTTTGAACACGCTGAGATGTTCTCTGAATTGTGCTCCTTCTGACATCGTCATAGTAAATAACTTCTTTATTAGATGAATTTTATTTGCTGCAGAAGGCTGTTCGTACATACTGGAGAGGGCTACCATGAGAGACGCAGTTGTCTTCTCATTTTTAATGTTGTAGGCTATTGACTTTGACAGTGATAGCCTTATGGTTCCGAGAGCTTTCCGGTCCAGCAACTCCCAATCTGAATCTTTCATTTCCATTGGTTTGTCACCCAAAGGTAAATAAAGATCTTTCTGGTACAAGCTGTCTTCTATTTGCATTTTTCAGAATCCAAAATTTGTGCCGTCAAACTGAGAAATTTTGGACTCTTTCTCTGACGCCATTGCTCCCACTCGAACAAAAAAGGATGATTACAAAAAATTACTTTGCGGAGTAATTTTTAGTAAATGCCGGTTCGCCAACCAAAGGCTCTGATACCAATTGTTAAGAAATTAGACGCTGCTAAATTCCACCAATGATTTTTCCAGGACCTTGGGATTCAGTGGCTCAAGAGAATAAATAAAATGTAATTTAAATAGACAGAATGAATGTAGAGAAATTGACACAAGACGAGGATATACGTGGCTCACCAATTTGGCTACGTCCACCGCTCACACCCACTTTCACTAAATAAATATTGTGTTTACAAATTGTGTATCACACAAACACACACTGTGTATCACCCACACTCAAAAATACTCACTCCGTATTTTTGGCTCACAAACACAACACTATTTTCTCTCTCTACAATTGCTCTCAAATTGCACACTTGCAATTTTTCTCTTACTCTCTCGGTGATTCTTCCTCACACACACTTTCTTTGCCATTTGATGGCTTTTTATAACAAATGGAGGGCACAAATAAAATTCATAAAGATAGGTGAGTGGTGGGGTTTTGTCTCCATTATTCACAAAACATGGATTGCATGTTCCATGGCTTTATCTCCACAAAACATGAGTTGCATGTTTCATGGCTTTATCTCCATCATCCACAAAACATGAGTTGCATGTTTCATGGCTTTATAGTCTCCATTCTTTAACAGTTTTGCTGATATAGTTATCTCATTATTTGTTTTTGTGTCGACTATCAGCAAATTGTTTTTATTTTATCTTCAGGTAATGGATCGCATTGATTGAACTTTACGCACTTGTAAGCTATGTATGCTTAATCAGTTATTTTGGAAGTTTTTAGAATTATGTAGACTCGGGCAGATATTGGCACTTCTCTGGTGTTTTCAGTTTGCTACTAATAAATTAAGGGCTTAACTTGCCTGTTAATTTTAAAATCTAACAGTAATTTGTGCCTGAAGTAAGCCTGCACAAAAGTAATTTGTTTTCCTCCCTGAATGTGTCTTTTTAGTAATCGTAAATATATGTTACTGATTGCTGCAAAATTGATTGACATATGATTGCCATTTGCTACATTTACAATCAAGAAGCTTATTTCAGCATTCATGTAGT
>BRYF01000022.1:10370000-10380000 GCA_030159135.1 Actinidia polygama | reverse complement strand
CGCTTTACTTTATCGCTTTAATTATCGCTTTTTACTTTATCGCTTATATGACCAGATTTGGCGATTATACCCCAATCTAGGTTGATATTATTACTATAGTTTCTGCTTTAAATATCGCTTTACATTATCGCTTACACAATCAGATGGGACGGTTCTACCTCCCTCTTAGTTGATTTTACTGCTTAATTTACTTATCTGTCAAGTAGTTAATTTTCTTTAAGCTTTTAACTACATATTATAATTTCAGTTTAATTATCAAAAATATAAAACAAAACATGTCAAATTTTCAATTAAATATGATAGGCTAAAATCAATCGTAGACAAACTAGTTCTTTCTTTTATTTCACAAATTTAAAAGAGCTGTTTAAAATTGAACAATTTTACAACAATGATTAAAACTTGAATTGTATAAATCTAAAGATTAGGTTATACAAGATTCCTTGTTATAACTTAGGACTTAGATCAATTGCATTCTAAGAGTTTAAAATTTGATAAAAATTATTGTCAATTTCTAAAACACATTTTTAGACACAAAATAAATTCATTGCCAAATTTTCCAATCAAACTCATCATGCCTTGAAATTGATTGCGTACAGAAGAAAAGAGAGAAGTTAGGAAATCTAACGAAAGAATAAAAACCAAGTATTTAGATCATACCATTTCTTTATATTTTAAACAAGCAAAAATCTTTCTTTACAAATTTTTTTTCAAATCAAACAACTTTTCACAACTTTTATTTCTTCAAAGTTATATTTACAACTTATAAACTGTGCTAACAAATTTCCCTGTAGATTCGATCTCGAACTTCCGAGTAAAGTGCTGCTCCGGTAGGCTTTTACGCTTAAAAGCTGAAAAACAAAACATACGACATTTTAAGACACCCAAGAGGGGTAAGCAGACGGTCAAGTTAGATGACCAGAGTTACAATATCAGAAACATATGGCTTTTGCTGTTTAATGTTACTTTGTAAGCATTTGCCTAATGAACAAGTTTTTTACTACATCACAATTTACATTTTGTGGTGAACCTTAGCGGTTACCCAAATTCTAAGGTAACTTTTTCGCTGCCCAAACCAATTATTGCATCCTATATGACATAACATAACTGTTATCTCAATATGGCAATCCAAGAGGGGGAGAGAATTAAATTTTTAATCAAATTGCTTATATAGTTTAGTTCGGCGGGTACCTTGACGCGCCAACGGCCATGTCAGTGAGTGGGTAACTGACTCAATCCCGATCACATCGACGGGAAGGTTTGATCTTTACTCCATCCCTAGACATAGGGGTTACGTTCCAATAGGTAAGAGTTGGCATGTCTTTGCTTATGGCATACTTCGGTGACTTGGTTGTATTGTGAATGGCTGACCGACTATTCCGCCTGATTTGTTTGTGCAGGATTCAATGCTCGCTTCTGGAGGAGGACTGATCGGTGTTCAGCCGCAATAAGTGCAGTGAACAACTGTAGGCGAAACTGTAAAGTTTCTAACCTTCTCGGCTACGTTCCCCTCTACCGTATACTATTCCTCTTCGAGTCGCACGTCAAGGGCATCCCATTCTCTCACCCCTTCAAATTCACATTTAGGCCCCCAGGCCAAGGAGCTCGCTCTCATACGAGGTTAGCGACCTGTTTGAAGGGACCTCAGCAGAGCTTATGAGGCTCCTAGAGGAGGCCGAAGGTGAAAGCTCTGAGTCCAATGAATCGAGTTCGTCTAGTTGGGACATTGACTTGGGTGACAAGGGTGAAGGCAAAGAAGCCGAGGTTTGGGACGACAAAGAAGTTGATCAAGTTCTTGCCGCAGCTCCCTTGGTCCCAGTTCCTGCTGCCATTCCACCCGCACAACCTCAAGCCGTCGAACATATAATCGTTTCGAGTTTGGATTCTGACCATGCTGATGATTTTGCCATTGTTGAACCCAAGGAAGTTGTTGAGCATTCTTATAACTACAACAGTAGCTCATCCTCTAGTTCCAAGGGGAACGAAGAAGGGATGGCTCCCAAGGTAAGGACACTGGGAAAGGGGTAGGCCACGAGAGACGAGTCTGCCAAGCGCCAAGAGGTCCCTAACCCAGCCTTGCCGACCCCGGTCGAAGATCAGTTCGTTGCCCCATCTTATTTGCTAGGGGCAAACGAAAAGGAAAATAGCCAACCGAAGGGACATCCCGGCAAAAGAAGGGAAAAGGTACAAGCTCAGCGAGTTGCACTCTTGAAATATTGGCTCCTCAATTTACTGCGGTTGAGCTCGGCAAACATGTCATTTTTTCAGATACCTCTAAGGACCACTAAACTTGCATTGCCCTGGGCAATGTCGTGATGCTCCCACAGGATGTTTCGGACCATGCCGACGAAACCCTTACAGAATTCGGGGGCAAGTTGGTTATGCTGGGAGCTCAGGTTAGTCCTTCAAAATGACTCTCGATATATGAATTCTCCACTTCAGTTAGTAAACTCATTCACGTTGTTTTCTTCTTTCTCATTATATTTTGTTTCAGTTATATCAACGGGCTGTATCCACCTCCCTTCGGGGTAGTTCGTTTGAGAAGTCAAAGGGGAAAACCTTCTTCAAGGGTAGTTCGTTTGAGTGCTTATCGCCTTCTATCTGTCGAACAATTATTTTTGCTAATTCTTGTAATATTTTGATGTTTGGGACAAAATTTCTCTTTTTCTTTCAAGCAATGATATACTCTGGAGCTTGTCTTAATTATTTTTCCCACTTTCGATGCAATCTGGTCTTGGCTAGTCGTACTTGGAACTCTTCTTCTAGTTGAGTGAACTCTCCATTGAATCTTTATGAACTGTTGTTGGATTAACTCAATTAACCCCTCCCATGTTAGTTTTAATTCAGTTAACTTTATAAACACTCAAACCTCCTTGGACGGCTCGGGAGTCTCGTGAGGATGCTTGAGTCTCAATTCCAGATTATCATGGAGAACAAGTTTGCTTCCCATTCATTTGCGCGACTCGCGCTGGACTCGCCACGTGTCTACTCGTGATTCGCTGTTGGGGCGCGGTCGTTTTGCGAAACGTCATGGTCCAGGTTCACGTTCCCATGTCTCCGTTGTTTCAACTGCCTTTTAGGTCCGTTAGTCTTTTGGCGCGTTCACCTTCCACATTATCTATAGGCTATTAACTCTCTGCCATGATGGCAGGCGTTTCGTTATCCTCCAAGCACCTATAAATAGGGTTGCACTCTGCCTCTGATAATCTCACCTCACTATCTTCTGTGTTAGCTTCTCCAGAAATAGACGTCCATTTGCAGTAGATGTATTCGTCTTTCAGCCACCCATGACTTCCAACCACCGAGGTGCCCTACAAGTTATTGGGAGTTCAAATGATTGCTCTCTATAAAACAATTGGCAACCTAGATGTGGGTGGGATTGGCAGATGCTTCCATTTCACTCTCATTTGTTCTCAAAAGCTCTGGAGTCTAAAGCTTTTGTTCCAAAAAGCTCTGTAGCCTTAAGCTTCAAACCGGCATTGCCTGTGCTGGTTGGTTGGTTGGGTTGGCCTCTCCAAACTCTCCAGCGCTAGCCCGCTCCCAAGGCCTTATGGATATCTACTAGATGATCGTCATTAGACTCCTCTCGATGCAACTATCCACAAGGTTTAAAAGAGTCGGCTTAGGTTCCGTTTGCCGTGCCACTCGCTGTACTCGATGAACTTGAAGTTGTCATTCCGTTCAAGGTGCAACCCCATCGTCGTTAGAAATGACAGCAGGAAGCTCGGTTACCAGTGTTGCTGCGTCAATGAAGCAACACTACACCTCTCAATCATCTTCCTTAGGCAAAGTTTATTTTTACCTTGTATTTGAATTGTGATTGTAATCCAAGTTGCTCCGAATTTGGGTATCCTTGTCCTTGTATGTAAATAAAAGCTTCTTTTCTGTATGAGAATTCATTCTTCTGTCGGTTATAATTTCAACTGCTTTGAGCTCGACTTTACTTTCCCATTGAATTTTTGCAAAGTATAACTGGATTAAAACTAATGAAGCGAGTTTAGAGCTCCTTTCGAGCTCGGCTAACCCCCCCTCCGTGGTTTAACCAAGTTAACTTAAAAAAGATTCAAATATCGATGGACGAGCTCAGAACCCAGATTCAAGTTCAGCTAGCTCTCCCCTAAATTTTTACAAGTGTAACGGGACTAAAACTAACGAAGCGAGTTCGGAGCTCCTTTCGAGCTTGGCTAACCCCTCCCGTGTTTTAATCAAGTTAATCCTTATAGAAATTCATATCTGTTTGGGACGAACTCAGAACCCTATTCGAGTTCGGCTAGCTCTCCCTTGAATTTTTACAAAGTGTAACTGGACTAAAACTAACGAAGCGAGTTCGGAGCTCCTTTCGAGCTCGGCTAACCCTCCCGTGTTTTAATCGAGTTAATTCATAAAAGTTCAAATATGTTCATGTGAAGCCCAATTGAGGGGTACGATCGTATCGCAATTGGTTTGTAATTTGCACCCAAACTTTTATATAAACTAAAGCTCGGTGCGAGGTTTTAGTTTAATAGAAGTATTTTCTCAGATTGTTGGAATTCCAGGGCCCGAGAAATTCACTGCCTTCCGCGTTCTCCAAGTAGTAAGATCCCCTGCCAGTGAGTTTAACTATCTTGTAGGAACCTTCCCAATTCGGGCCGAGCTTGCCGTCGGTAGGATCCCTGGTGTTTTTAACAACTTTTCTAAGAACGAGATCACCCACTGAAAAATTCTCTGCGCTGAACCTTCTCGTTAAAAGACTTGGCTAACTGCTTTTGATAATCAGCCATTCTGATGAGTGCATTTTCCCTAATCTCTTTGGCTAGGTCGAGATCTCGGGCTAGGACTTCGTTGTTGTGAGTAGCGTCGTAAGCCTCTGTCCGAATTATAGGTAGACCGACCTCCAGCGGGATTATGGCTTTGAATCAAAAAGCCAGAGAGTACGACATTTCGTTCATCGCCTTCCGCAGCGTGGTCCGATAAGCCCACAAAATATTTTCCAACGCGTCAAACCCATTTTCCTTTGGCCTTCTCGAGTCTCTTTTTAATCCTGCTCATGTTCGTCTTGTTAGTAGCTTCAGCCTGGCCATTGCGTTGTGGGTGCGTCGAATTGTAGAAATCAATTTTTAGCTGCTCTAGCAGGTCTCTGACTTTGTTCCCTACAAACTGGGTCCCATTGTCTGACACAGAAGCCCGAGGGATGCCGAACCTAGACAAGATGTTTCTGTGGATGAATTTAATCCCGTCTACCTCCCAAATCTGGGCCAACGGTTCGGCTTCCACCCATTTTGTGAAGTTATCAGTCGCTACTAGCAAAAACCTTTTGTTGCCAGGGGCTCTAGGCAAAACTCCCACGATGTCCATTCCCTATTGGGCAAAGGGCCATGGACTAGTGAGTGGGGTTAAATCCCTCGCGGGTTTATGGATCAGAGGTGAATAGATTTGGCACTTGGTACATTTACGCACGTACACCAGAGCATCCTTTTGTATATAAGGCCACCAATACCCCTGTGATAGAGCTCGGTACGCCAACGATCTTCCTCCAGAGTGTAGCCCACAAATTCCTTCATGGATCTAGTAAAATACATCCTCAACGAGGCTCGGGTGGACACACAACAGATAGGGACCTTGGTAAGATCTTTTGTACAAGTCCCCAGAGGGGGAAATCCAGAACCTTACGACCTTGATTCTGAGTTTATGTGCTTCTCTTTTATCGTCCGATAGCTTGTCAGATCGCAGATAATTCACAATAGGATCCATCCAGCTTTGCCCAAGTTCCGTGTTGACCCAAAATGGGTTTTTGTGTCGCCTCAATCTCGGGGCCGACATGACATCAAATACATTACCTCTACCGAACTACCAGTGTCTACCAGGATTCTCTTGACGTCGTATCCACCGATCCTCAATTGCACCACCATCGGATCTGAGTGTGGATGTTGCACTCTTTCGAGATCAGTCTTGAAATAGGTGATACATTCTTTTTCAATCTCGGTTGTTCTCGGCCTCTTTGGTAGTGATTGGACTGAAAGCACTTCATGCATTTGCCTGATTATACGAATCTCACTCCGTACTCTATTCTCCAAACTGGGGTCGTTTGGTCCCCCAATCATGTGAATAGTGCCCAAGGGCAAATCCTTATCTTCCACATCTACAACTTTTTCAACTTCATTCTCGCCTCGGCTGAACCTCGGGTAGGGTTTGGCCTCGACCGCTCGCGTCTTCTTATCATCTATGAATTCTTTATGGTGTCCGTCATGGACCAGTTGCTCCAGGAAAGCTTTTAGAGCTCTACAGTTTTTAGTTTTGTTGCCCTTCTCATCATGATATGTTCACTTCCAATGTTGGTTTTGTATCTTTGGGACATCCCCCATTAGCTCAGGTTTCTTGAAGTATGGTTTGTCTCAGATCCTAGTTAGGAGCTTGTAAATTGGCTCCTTGAAGTCAACGTTGATTCCCTATCTAGCCCTGTTCACATACGGGCCCGGACTTTCCTTCTATGTTTTGAATGAAACCTCTCCTCGAGCGATTTCCGCCTGCCTAACGTCATCCTCCAACCGAGCGAACATCTCGACCCGGGACAAGAGATCCCAGAGGTCGGTTGGAGGGTCAAGCGTCAGGTTTTCCCAAAGTCTATCTCCGGGAGTCAGCCCGAGCTTGTAGCTTGCCACCGCCAACTCCTCGGAGTAATCTACTATTTCGTTGTATGTTTCCCAATACCTTTTGCTATAATTCCGGATTGCTTTGTTCTTACCCTTCTTCAACGTTAAAAGCGATCCAACATCTTTGGGTGCCTTGGTATTTATGACAAACCGAGCCACGAATGACTCGGTGAGCTGGTAAAAGTTTTCTATCGACCCTGCCGGTAGTTTGTCAAACCACTTTAGCCCCAGGTCACCTAGACTAGATGTGAATACTTGATACATGAGAGCATCCATATGATTCCATAAAGCCATCATTTGCCTAACGTGGCTTACATGGGACCGAGGATCTGATTTCCCATCATAAAAGGTGAACTTGGGCGGCACGAATTTTTTCGGGGGGGCCATTCCTTCTATCTCCCAGGAGAAAGGGGTCTGGTACTTCGGGTTCGACTCTCTCTGTACCAATGCTACTAGATGAGCTGATGACTCCACCGGCATAGCGGTTCTAACTCCCCTGATTATCTTTTAGTTATTGAGCTTTTTCCTTAAATCTTCTATCCGATTTCTATTCGCATTGAGCGTATCACGCAGATCCTCACTTCAGTATGCTTGATAGGGCAAATATCTTCATTTGCTTGGCACCTCAGTCCTATTATCACCATGGCTCTATAGCTTGACCCGCACGTCACGTTGTCTTTCCCTATGGGTTCCCATTGGCGGATCCCTAGCTCCTCCAGACCTTGCTTTGGATGATTATACGTTGTCCACTTGAAGTGGCCTCATGAGCCGATTATCCACCAGAATTTGGGCCATCTCCGTTAGCTATGCTTGCAATCGTCCTATGGTGATGTCCCGGTCGTCCCTTCCTTTAGGGAGAAATTGACTTAGCCTCTGCTTCGAGGTAGCTTTCGCCGCCCTCGAAGCGTCGGCCAATAGTTTACCTCCTCTGTCCCAAGGCGTTCTAGGGACGTGAGGAGGCTCCCCTCGGGTATGACGGCTAGCGGAACAGTTATCATCCCCTAATGCCATGGGTAGCGATCTTGTAAGTGTCTATAGTCGATTTTCCACATACGATGCCAATTGTGGGGTAAAGTATTTTTAATCTTATGGAGCGAAAATTGAAGATAGACACCTATGGCAGTCTTTCCCCTGGTCACCTCCCTCTGGCACCACGCTAGCCACGCTATCTAACCAGCTATAAACAAACAATAGTGAGATCAGCCGTAGGAGCTATGTCTGGGAAATGGCCCTCCAACGGTCAAGTTAGATGACCGGAGTTACAATGTCAATGTTAGAGAGAGAAAAGAATAATAATGTTCAAAGAACCAGCGAAAGAACCCCTATGAAAATAGTGATTCTTGCTTATATAGTTCAGTTCGGCGTATACCTTGACGCGCCAACGGCCATGTCAGTGAGTGGGTAACTAACCCAATCCCGCCTCTATGGAGTGGTTGGTAACTCATCACCATGTTGCAGGCCTCCCTATTCGGGTATAGGGTTGTCAGTGATAATCATGCCGTGCAAGTTTCCTTTTGTCCCTTGTCATCCCTTGGGATTCCTGTCGACCTTTGTCTCTTGCCCGAGCTTTGATAGGATTACAAATACAGACTACTTCACAGTGATAGTCCGGTCACGACGGTGGTTCGAGCTCGGAACGGGTTACATTTTGTTAGCACTATGCCTGAGCTAAGGCTAGTTGTGAAGTAGTGCGCCTGCACCGTATTTTAGTTTAGAGGATCGCCAATTCAGATAGATGGTGACCCTTCTATAGTGTCCCTCTGCCTTCTTGCGATCGGACAATGCCGTCGTATATTTTGTGCCCTTATAGGACCCCACCAAGGTCTGAAAGGCAGGGAAGTGTTGAAGGCAGCACTTTGCCTAAGAAGCTTTGCGGGCAGATCAGGAACCAAGACCACCGAGAATATTGGGAGGAGAAGACTATCAGTTACATATCAGATTCAGCTGTTTGGTCCCTAGAAGACCTGAGGGCCCTTCTCAACAGAAAGAGGGGAGTCCGCTAGGAAGTCCAAGGAGAATAGGTGCAATCGAAAGGCTACAAGTGGGAAGACAAAATGGTTTACACTCCTTTGTCCCATGACATTGAGGAGTGCGAACAACCAAAAAAGTTTTCAATGTTGAAGTTCAATCTCTACAACGGACGGACAGACCCATACGACCACTTAAATAGTTATCGCCAGATGATAACTGTTGATGTATATTTATATTAGGGGTATTTTAGTCTTTTTGCCTTTAGTATTTTGCCTATATATGTTTTTCTCTTCTCCTCCTTTGTAACTAGAATAATAAATATAACAAGTTTTCCTTTTCTCTCCCTCTCTCTCTCTTTATCCTAAACACTATATATGTATCTTCATTATTCTAACATGGTATCAAAGCTATGATTCTCTACCTCTCCGATTCTCTATTGTTGTGTTCATCTGGTTCTCCATCTCTGATTTTCTTCATCTTTTTTTTCCTCCCTTGTTCTGTATTCGACCGACTGAAAATCTATTTGGATCTGAGATTTCAACACACCATTGTGTTCCTTGTGGCATTCTGAGTTCAGCCAAGTTGAGAACACTGCCATACGCCTCCACACGCGCCCCCACGAGCCGCCTGAAACAGGCACATCAGATCTACTCTCACAGCGCACTTGCACGCACCTCCATCCACATGCAGCACTCTATGACGTCAGCCCTAGTGACGCCAAGTGTCATCAGCCCTAGTGATATCAGGTGACATCAGTCCTAGTGACGCCAGCCGTTTCACGTCAGCTCCATCTGCCACATCATCCTACCACGTCAGCAACACACATCCCTTCATCTTTTGCCTTTTAGGTTCATGTTCTTGAGTAATTTGGGCCTTCTGAGTTTTTTTTTTGCACTCAATTTTTGTTATTTTTTCCTTGTTACTACTGTAGTTGTTATTTTTACTCTATTTTTCTATTGTTTTCTCTACGGTTTGGACATTATGGATCGATCTGAGACTTCTAGACCTATTGTTATCATTCTGGAATGTCCCAATTATATACCATGGTCTCAGTGATGTCCAGTTTTCTTAAGGAAACTTTAGCATTATGTCACTGGGGATATTAAAGTACCGATTCAGGGTGTTGTTGAGACAACTATTGAGTACATTGAGCGGCTTGAAAAGTGAGATAGTAAGAATCATCAGATTATTACATGGATCCATAATATTTCTATTACCTCTATTGACCTACAGTTTGGGAGATTTTATATTGCCCATGCCATCTAGGATTTTCTGGCTACCAGATATACTACTGCTAATTTGGCTTGTCAATATCAGCTTCTAACTTCTTTATGTCGACAGAGAATAGACATGGACAGTCTATCAGTGCCTTCTTGACTTAGACTTATTCTATATGGGACCAG
>BRYF01000022.1:10275000-10290000 GCA_030159135.1 Actinidia polygama | reverse complement strand
GCTTAACCCTCTGATTATAGTATCTGGTGACTTGGTGTTTATAAGCTGCTTGGCGCACTTCAGCCATTTCTCTCCTTTCATCAAGGAGATTGAAATTGAGTCTCAACTCGGTTTTGTTGTTCTCCCTATTGAAATTTGAGGTTCTGAAGCTAGGCATTCCGATCTCGACAGGTATAACTGATTCTGTTCCATAGACCATAGAGTAAGGTGTCTTACTCGTTGGGATCTTGCTCGTCGTGTGATAGGCCCAAATTATGCTCGGTAGGTCTTCTACCCATTTTCCTTTGGATTTTTCTAACCTTATTTTTAAGTTTCTCAAGATGGTTCTGTTAGTAACCTCTACCTGGAAATTTGCTTGGGGATGCCCAGGCGAGGAGAAATGGTGCGAGATGGCAAGATCCTAGCAGAATTGTTTAAACATGTCATTGTAGAATTGCCTAGAGTTGTCTGAGATGCGAACTTTTGGAATTCCGAACCGGCATATGATGTTCTTCCATATGAAATTCCTCGTATTTTTCTCAGTGATCTTGGTGAAAGGTTCTGCCTCTATCCATTTGGTGAAATAATCGATGGCGACGATCAAGAACTTTCTTTGTAATGAAGCTTGGGGCAATGGCCCTAGTATGTCGACTCCCCATTGGGTGAATGGCCATGGACTGGTCATTGGCACCATCTCAGTGTGAGGGAGGTGACTTACGGGGGTAAATCTCTGGCACTTGTCACACTTCTTTGTATATGTCGCCGCATCATGCTCCATCCGATGCCAAAATTAGCCTTGTCTAATTGCTTTTCTCACAAACAATCTTACCCTCGAATGATTTCCACATATACCTTCATGAATTTTTCTCATGACGTAATCTGCCTCCTCAGGTCGGAGACATCTTAGGAGAGGACCAAAAAAAGACCTTTTATATAAGATTCCATTTAGAATGCAAAATTTGGCTGACCTGTATTGGATCCGGCAAACTTGAAGCTTGTCTTGTGGTAATATTCCCGTTTGAAGATATGTAATGATGTCATCCATCCATGTTGGTCCGAAGTCTGTTGGACAAATTGATTTGGTGACCTCAATACTCAGGTTGGCTAAAATTCTAGTGGTAAGTTCCTTTCTGAGATGAAGTCAAAGGCTGAGGCGAGATTAGTCAAAGCATCGACTTTCTTGTTTTCTTCTCATGGGATTTGGTGAATTTTAAAATGTTTTATTTTCTCCGACGTGGCTTTCACTTCATCTAGGTAGGCCATCATTCTTGTATCCTTGGCGAGGTAGTCTCCCTGGACTTGAGTTACCACCAATTGGGAATCATTGAAGACGTCTAGAGAATCCACTCCCAAATCAGTTGCAACTCTGAGTCCGGCGAGAAGAGCTTCATACTCGGCTTCATTATTGGTGGCGCTGAACCCTAGATAGATGGCATATTCCTTGTGCTCGCTCGCGGGAGTTTTCAAGACAAGTTCCGCACCACATCCGTGCTGATTTGACGATCCGTCCACAAATAGTTTCCATCTAGCGAAGCCTTCATTTGGGTTCAATTGTTCGGTGGTCTCCACCTCGGGGACATTCTCGGGTTCCTGGGCGACGTCATATGTGAATTCAGCAATAAAATCGGCTAAGGCCTGGCCTTTGATCACCATTCTTAGTTTGTAATTAATTTGGAATTCACTAAGCTCGATGGACCATTTGAGGAGTCTTCTAGAGGTTTCAGGTCGTTGGAGAATTTGTTTTAGTGGTTGATCAGTTACCACAGCAATTGGATGTGCTTGAAAATAGTGGCGAAGTTTCCTAGCGGCGATAAGGAGGGCGTAGGCGAGCTTCTCGATTTTCAGATATCAAGTCTCGGCTCACATTAGGACTTTGCTGACACAATATATCGGTTTTTGAACGCCGTCTTCTTCTCGGATCAGTACGGCACTTACTGCTATTGGCGAGATGGAGAGATATACGAATAATTCCTCGCCCGTGACCGAAACGTTAAGTAATCGTGGCGAGCCAAGATACTCCTTAAGCTGCTGAAATGCTGTCTCTGATCTTTCGTTCCACTATAAGGTCTGATTTTTTCTCAGAATTTGAAAGAATGGGAGATACTTGTCGGCTGATTTGGAGATGAATCTGTTAAGGGCGGCAACTCGCCCGATCAGTTGTTGCACCTCGTGGATATTCCTAGGCGAACTCATGTCGAGAAGGGCCTGAATCTGATTTGGGTTTGCCATGATTTCACATTTGGTTACCCAAAATCCGAGAAATTTGCCAAATGATACTCCGAAAATACACTTGGAAGGATTCAACATCATCCGGTGTTTTCGTAGGATGCCAAACGTTTCTTTCAGATGGGCGATGTGGTCGGCTATCCTAAGACTTTTGACTAGCATGTCGTCAATATATACTTCCATTGTCTTCCCAATCAATTCCTTGAATATTTTATTGACCAATCTCTGGTATGTCACCCTAACATCTTTTTAATCCGAATGGCATGATCTTGTAGCTACATAACCCTCACTCTGTGATGAAAGAAGTTTTTTTCACGTCAAGAGGGAACATTCTGATCTGGTGATAACCAAGAAGGCGTCCACAAAATTTAGGAGCTCATGTTTAGACATAGCATCAACTATCAGGTCAATTTTTGGCAAAGAAAAACTGTCTTTTGGGCATGCCTTATTGAGGTCGGTGAAGTCAACGCATACTCTCCATTTCTCCCTTTTCTTAGGGGCTACGACAACATTGGCCAGCCACTCTGGACAATGGGCTTCCTTGATGACGTTGGCTTTAACGAGCTTGGCCACTTTGTTAATGACCTTTAGGTGTTCAGGAGCGAATTTTCTTTGCTTCTAGCGAACTGGGGGATAGTCGGGATTGGTAAACAATTTATGCATGGCGACTTGGGGGTCAATGCCGGGACATCGCCTTGTGACCAAGCAAAAACGTCAAAGTTTTTCTTCAAGAATTCTATCAAGGTGGAACGCAGTTCGTTGGTCAGTTCAGTACCGATGGTAACATGGCGATTTGGATAATCTAAGTGTATGGAGATTGGACTAACTTCCTCAAGGGGTTTGGTGTTTTCGATTTCTCAGGAATCTACCAGGACAACCAGTTCCACCTCGTCCCTTAAAGGCTCTATCTCGGCATCGGCGATCTGTAATTATTTTTGGATGTTTGAGGAGGTTTTTGTCTTCATGGCCGAAATGAAGCATTACCTTGCCACTTTCTGGTCGCTTCTTACCTCTCCCACCTCAGTGGAAGTGGGGAACTTCATCTTCAGATGGTAGGTCGAGGTGATCGCCCTGATTCCTCTTCGAGCGGGGAAACCTAAGATTGCATTGTAAGGCGAGGGTCAATCTACAATGATGAAGTATTGCCAAATTGTGATCTGATGTGGTTCTGTTCCCAAAGTCACTAGCAACTTGATCCATCCTAGTGGGTGCATCATATTTTCTCCAAAACCTACCAATGGAGTATGGAAGGGATGGAGTATATCCAGTCCAATTTTCATTTTCTCAAATGCCGAGATGAACAATATATCCGTCGAGCTTCCATTGTCGATCAAGATTCGTTGAATATTGAAGTTGGCGATGACGGCTGATACGACCAAGGCATCGTCATGGGGAAGGTATAGGCCTCTTAGATCATCATTGTTGAAGGTGATAGGCAGATGAGCATCAATGACAGGCGAGGAGAGATTGTAGATTTCTTCTTTAGCTCGCCCACTAGCGCTCCTAGCATGCCTCTTTTTGGAAGAATTTGAGCATCCACCAAATCTAAATCCACCATGAATTACTTGTATATCACATGTAGTTGGTCTATTGTCGCCATATCTCCTTTCTAGCGAGTGGAGAGGCAGGCGATCAACTACATATTTCCTCAGATATCCCCTATTGATAAGGTGGGCGATCTATTCCTTCAGATGGAAATAGTCTTCCATGTTATGGTCGTCGTACCGATGGAATTCACAATACTTGTTCTTATTCCTCTTTCGAGGATTGATCTTGATTTTTCTAGGCCATTTGACAAACTCTTCATGTTTAATCTCGATGAGTACTTGGGTGATGGAAGCGTTAAGAGGTGGCAAACTCATTTTCGGGCAGCGAGGTGGAGTACGAGGACGCCTTTCGTTTGCCCTCCCTGAATCTCGATTGGATTTTTTACTCCTTGTTTTCTCCCTGTAGTCGGATTGCCTTGTGTCGGGCTCTTTCCTCTTGTGATCGTCTTTCCCTCGTCGCCTCCGTTTTGCTTTGGCTAACTCTTCCGCGGCGATATACTTGTCCGCCTTGCTTTGGAGAACCGACAAGGTCTCAGGTACATTCTTAGAGAGCGAGTCAAATAGTGGATCGGGGCGAAGTCCTTCCATTATGGCCATAATCACTACCTTGTCACTAGGATCCTCCACTTCCAAGATGGCTTGGTTGAACCGCTTTACGTTTCAAACTTTTTATTTCTTTCTGGTGAATAGTGAAGATATGAGAAGTGTTATTCTGCCGAATTCTGCAGGTCATAAAATTGGCGATAAAAAGCTTGCTCAGGTCACCGAACGAGTCAATGGTTTCCGAATGCAGTTTTCTAAACCATAACCTCGCTGACCCTTTTAAATTGGCAAGAATGCTTTGCACATTACCTCATTTAAACAATCTTGGAGAGACATCAAGCTCTTGTACGAATCTAAATGGTCTATGGGATCCGTTTTGCCTCGTAGGTTCTGAGCTGACTGGGTAGCTTAAACTTGTAGGAAACCTTGGCTCTCAACACCCTCTCTGTGAACGGTGACTCGGTCTGTTTGATCAAAGCATCCATGTTTACTGGAGCGCCTGCCCCAGTATTGATGGCGTCAAGACGAGCGTCTAGATCTCTGATTTTTTGGGAGGTGGAAGCTCTTCGACATCTAGGTATCTGATCGTTTTAGTGAGGAGATCTTCCTCTCCTGACTTCCCAGCCTTCAACCTCATGAGCTTGGCTAGATTAGGACTCTGGTGAGGCACTCCTTTCACGTCGGGGACGAGGTGTGGGAGATCGATGTTGCCCGACTCGACCAGTGCTATGATGACTTTGGGATACTTTGTCACCAGACCGCCAAGTGGGCGAGGAGAGTTATTTTCAGGAGCGGGGATTGGAGGAATCTGTGGTGGGTTAGCTACGAGGAGCTGCAACAACCGGGCGTTATTCTCGTTCATGACTCTCATCTGCTCGACTATATCGTGTATCTCACGATGAAGGCCTTCTAGATCTGGAGTCTGACTGGTATTAGCCATCGGATAAGCTCTTTTGTCCAAAGGATTGCTGATGCTTAGTCTAGGAAATAAACGACTGCGCAAGTGTATAGAAAGTTGAGAACTGTCGTTCCCACAAATGGCGCCAAACTATTGTGGTAGAAATTTAGGGCGAGCAACCAATAGTCAAGTTTCTATGGATGGCGAGGTGATAACCTCGAAAAAGACTCGGGCGACCTGCGCAGCAATGAACAAACGTTATCGGCCGGGGTGAGGCCACTCAAAACCCCTCCGGCGTGCGAATCAGACCAAGGTGAGTATAAGCCAAGCAATGAGAGAGCAGAGCTATCAAATTATACCAGAGCTCAATTATAGGTCTATATGTATGTCTACCTCGTAATGATGGGAGAGCGGCCTTTATATAGATGGAGAGTGGAGAGCCGTGTAAGGAAATTGCAACATGATCCTCGGACGGCTAATTATGGTAATATATCTCGAAGATATAGGAGATTTAATAGTAAGATCTAATATCTGGAGTATATCCCGTGATTGTAGGCGCTAAGAAGGAATGAATCTCTTCTAGAGATAGTTTCCTTGTGGAGATAGAATTCTTGTAGAGGTGGAGTTCGTATGGAGATAGAAGACTGGAGATGGACGTGTAATTCACCTCGCCCATCCGTGGAGTGGAGGTTGATGAGCTTAGATTCAATCTAATTACGGGCAATCTTCCGATATCTACAGTTGAAATCCATTTGAAATAATCCAACGACTAATATTTCACCTGATACTATCTTTTTTTCTCCAAAAACTATCACTTCCTTCTTCTCAAAAGTGTGGGACCTGATGTGGGGTGAAATATTCACCAAGTTGAGCACATCGCCTCAGCATTCATCTCGCCGGACTCCAGGCAATCATGATCGCCCATCATGTGACCGGCACGCAATTACACCGCCAGAATGTAAGAGTGAGCTCACCTCCAGGTCGCCACCAGGCGAGGTCATTAATGTTGCCAAACAACTAGGCCATCTCCATCTCGCCAATGGGTGAAGATTTGAGATTCAAAATAAGTTGTGATTTATATTATAAATAGTACAAATAGTTGCATTCATTTATATGAATATATGATAATATTGTTGAGGGTGTCAGGTGATAAACAATAGTTATGATTCCCAAAGGCCAAAATCAGAAGTACAAGTCATGCCGATGAGATTACACAACTTTCGGGATGCTAAAATCTAAAATCTGTTTTCGAAAAGTTTTGATAAACACTCCATCTTAATGCCTTTTGTAATGATTCATTTCCACAAGGGGTCAAAGAATAATGTCAAAAAAAGGAGCTTGTACTTTTAATTTTGTTAAAAGAAGATGCTATATTAGCTTTCTCCACCCATAACCAATAACCTGCATGTCACCATTGAGGCACCATTTATGTCAATGGAGACTGTACCAAAAGCATTCATGGAAATGGATATTAATTTCTATAGCAATAGCATATAAATAACACTAGGAAGTGCCTTCTCTAAAAGTTCAACATTCAAATTTTATCATATAAAATTGGTGGCATATAGGCACAACATTAGACTCGATCTCTTTGTTAATCCGAACTATTCACCATATTGGGCACACTGAGAAAAATCAAACATGCATTTTTTAAAAAAATCAAGTTGATCAGATATATGGTCTATTATAAAAATTATACTTGCAAACCAAATAAAACTGAATTTTATGCTATCAAGCTAATTTTTTACATAGATAACCTACTCAGCAAGTTCTACATACAAGATGAATGGTTCATCTCTCCATCAACACTTTATGTAACTAAAGCTAAAAAATTAAATATGCACTTGTTAAAAAAATCAAGTTGATTAGAGATACAGTCTATTATAAAAATCATACTTGTAGACCAAATAAAAATAAATTTTATGCTATCAAGCTAATTTTTTGTAAAGATGATCTACTCAGCATGTTCTACGTATAAGATGGATGGTTCATCTCTCCATCAACACTTAATGTAACTAAAGCTAAAAAATAAAAAAGAATCAGTGCCATACTATCATCTTTTGTTGGGTCTACCACAGTGATATGTATTAATGTGATCCATCATTTTAGTGTTTCAATGTAATCCAATTACATAATGCCATTTCATAAGTGTGGATTTGTGGGATGAGAGAAAATTGATCGTAAACAAAAATAGTGGCTGACAAGAGGTTCTTGATGGCTGGACGGGTTTGACTAAGCCTGCAATACAACAAAGGTGAGAGGGACCGCCCGGAGTTGTTTTAGGAACAGCTCTCCGACGGTCAAGTTGGTGACCAAAATAAAAGAGAGATGAAGAGGAGAGTTTTTGGCTCTAGTCATAGAGAGAGTCAGTATTGCTTACTTATGAGAGAGTGTATATCCTCTTTTATTGCGTAGCTCGACGTGTATGAGGACGCGCTAATTGCCATGTTAGCGAGTAGGCGACTGCCCTAATCACGCCCCTAGGGCGTGTTTGTTAGCTAGTCTACTGCATTATTGGTTTTTGAGCTCAAGCATGCAGGTGGCAGAGGGAACTTGTCTCGTAAGTTACCTTCTAACCTAAAATCTCATATTGGAAAACTCCGCCAGGATAAGCTCATCGACCGAGTTATCGCGTGAAAATGTCGACCGAACATGCTGTGAAATGACAGTTCGGCGGCGGCGCTTGTCCAAGCTTGGCATGGAGTAAAGCAAGATATTTTATCCTCTTACGGTAGCAAAAAAAAACATACAAGGTGCACATGAGGGTTGTAGAGGGTAGCCCATGTACATGAATATGAGAGAGAGACATGGGCGAGTGAGGAGTTATTACCATGGGATACCCTCTAAATCCTTCACTTGCACATCGTGTGGCTTTGTTTCACTATTTTATAAAATTTTATTAGTCGATTGGACTACGTTAAAACACGATCCAAAGTAAAATGACTTATTTATTTCATTGAAAGTATAAAGGCTAAAGTGAAATTTGGGTAAGATTATTAGGGGTATAAGTGTAATTCTCCCAAAAAGAATTTTAAACCTTGGCATTATGTGCATTTGATTTGATTATAGAGATGGCAATAACCCCGTTCGGCCTCTATCTCGATGGGGGCAAATCTCCATATACTTTTACGGGGATGGAGTGGGGGAAAAATATGAAAAACTTTCAAGGATGGAACGGGGATGTTTTTGCATGCATCCGCCCCAATAACCATATGGCTCTATCCTACTAGAGTAATATATAATTTATTTATTATATTTTGTATTATTTACTAATAATTGATCACTATTTGTTGCGGTTACAAGATTAATTTGAAGATATAATTTGTTTTCTAGTCAATTAATATTGTTTCATGGCTTTGTTTTCACTTTTTATTGCCCTTAACTTTAATTTTTAAGAAATTTAAATGTTATATACATTACGTTAACTAAGTGATAGTTATTCATTATTTATTATGTTAATTTTTTTTTAGTAGAAAATAAATAATTTCTAATTGATCAAGGGAAAAGAAAAAGAATTGGAGAATGGGATGGGGAAATTCAGCCTTCGTATTGTTGGATCACGGAGGAGATGTGTTGATAGCGGGGATGATGATAAAATTTGAGATATCTGTCCCAAATCCACGGAAATGGACAAAGCTTCCAAGTTCTACATTGAGATTGGGGACTTTCAAAACAACATAAGGTTTCCATTATGGCTTGCTCATGTTCATCTGTAATTATGTACAGATGTATTATATTTTGTTAGAAAAAATAATTCGGTCTTATATATTGCATACAACTCCTTGCATTAGGGTCTAAAAGAGGGAAGTGGCCTCCTTAACATCAAAAACAACTTTAAAAAAGTTGAAAAATTTTTGATTTTTGAAAACTCTATTTTTAAGCTTTTCAACTTTTACTTTTAAATAAACAATTTTAATATAAAAACTTTTAGTTTTAGTAATGTTTGGCTCAAGGATTAAAGCTGCCTTTTTTCCTTTTCAGCTAAATCGAACAAAAAGCCATAAAAAAAAAAAAAAAAACTTGTTTGCTTCAAGGCTTTTAAGCTGGTTTTACAGTGATTTTGTTTGTCAAATTAAAGGTATTAATTTTGTTTGGATTTCAATCAACTTGTAAGTCCTTATCCAAACAAGCAACTTTGTTTTTGGCTTTTAGCTTAACAAAGGCAAAAAAACAAATAATAATAACAAGAGGCCAATTCACTTGCCTCAAACTTGAGCAAGTCATGGACCTTTGGACTTTCTGCAAATAGAAGGGTCATGAGAAGAAAATGTGATTATTACAAAACCAAGCATATTATTCTAGTTGTTCGAGGTTACCATTATGATTTGAGAGAAAAGAAGTCATTTCATTCCTACCTGCTCGGCTGCTCCCAAGTTTCAACGATGGTGGCATGACATGAGGCATAGGATGATGAAGAAATTCAGTGTATGAAACCAATTTCTTTTCAACTAAATGGCAAGACTTGTGAATTATATTCCGAGTCTAATTTTGTTCATCCATCTAGTAAGTGGTTGAATATCTATCATCTTAATGGTAATTGGCCAAAACAGTATAACCCACACTAAGAGATTATGAACGATGGTGGAGTTGGGGGTGATGAATTCTATGATTAGTAAGGGTGGATCCAAGGGGCATAAGGGGGTGATAGCTGCTTCAAAAATCGGAAAAAAAAATAAAAGAAAAAAAATAAAGGAGTACATTATGATTTATAAGGTAGTTTCAAAACTATAAAGATCTGCACTCCAAATTATAGTTTTTGCACCACTATTGTATACAAATTTTAAAAAGATCTCATGAAATTAATAATCCTTGAGCTAATTTCTAGGAATGACTGTCAATTTTTATGAATGGTTATAGATTATTCAAAATTAAAAATGTTTGTGTTAGTAAAATATTTCAAATTTTCTTAGCAATTTTTTAAAATATCTATATCTTTTCGTCACTCAAAATTAAAATCATGAATTCCTCTCAGATAAAAATCTAATTTCAAAAGGATCCACAAGTGTGTGGTGACAGCAGAGTCTTTATAACCATCATAAGAGGCTAAGAGCATACGGTAGGGGGGATTTTGGTAGAAGTCCTCAATAATGAACTTTAGGGTGGTGGGTGGGGGTGAGGTTTATAATGGGAAATAATTGTGGCTATCTTCTTGTTGTAATGGGAAATAAATGAAGATTGTCTTGTGGTGACTCACTTATATCACATCCTGAGATTGTTGATAGCCTTTTTGTTGAGGGTTAGATTCTTGGAAGCTCTGGTTTCCCCTACAAACTTGCCCCAGGTCAAAGTGAGTATCCTCTAGATATCTTTTAAAGCACCTTGATGAAGCATCGTTTTGTGCTTTTGGTGTAGCACCACAAATGTAACCCTCTCCCTCAACCACATGAAAAGAGGCAAAATTACAATTCGCAGTGATAAGACTTGTCCCGAACTTCACAACTAATAAGGGAACATCTCATTTACAGTCAATTCGAGCAAGTTGAAATGCAAGGCCGGACCTATGTTTAGGATCCCAACTTGTGTAAACTCCTTGTATATAGTATACATTACACGTGCCCAATAGAAATTATACTGGTGGTACACTCCCCACAAATTCTTAAACCTTCTTAAGCAGGTGCGGACCTACCAAGGGCCGAGGGTAGGTGCCCGCCCCCCGTGAAATCTGGGGAAAAAATTAAAATAAAAATTAAAATTTGTTAGGGATATATATATATACTTGAACTCACGCTTCATTATTCATCTCTCTTTTTTCTTTCCTTCTAATATGTTTCTCTCTTTTTCTTTCCTTCTAATCTGTTTCTCGACGCAGAGACGCTTCGCTTTGTCCTTTCTTCTTTTGATTTTTTACTAAACTAAAGTGAGATTGAGTAAAAAATCTCGGTACAAAAGTTAATTTACTCTTCAAACTCTTCTCAACAAGTCAAAATATACTCTTATGGAAGAATTGAAAGAAAAAAATTAGGGTTTCGTGACGAAATTTTTTTTCGCCCTCCCCTTGAAAAATTTTCTTCCTTCCTGAAAAAAAATCCTGGGTCCGCCACTATTCTTAGACAATGTTTCTTATAATGGATCGTGTGCCCAAAGCCCAATTCATGATTTCTAAAGGCTCTAACCCAATAAAATAATTTATGCTTGGTTCATTGTCCACTAACCCCACACAAGCATGACCAAGAAAATCCTATAATTGGGATTTTTGATCAAATCGGCCTCTCTATAGTTAAAAGCGTGGTTCTGCCCTAGTTGGAATGTGAAATTTGATAAACTGTACAAAATTGCCATGAAGAAAGATGTTTTCATCGGTTGATTCTTCCATGTGGATAAGAACCCAACTGTACCCCTCCCTCACCATCAACTATCTAAAAATGATCCATAGGGCTCAAGATCGATAGACGAGGCTGAGGCCTCACTTGACCCGAATTTACCCGGTAAGATAGGCTCCCCCCACGAGAGAAGCCGAAAATACCACTCAAGATTGAGAGAGATTCATTTGATAGAGACCACTACCCGCAAGCTAGAGCTGAAAATCCGAAAAAACACCTAAAAAATGAAAGGAGAAGGAAAGGAGGATCTCGTCTTCCCATTCGTAGGTAACTCCAAAATGGCACCATTTACTTTGTTACTGGGAGGGCTAGAGGAAATGGAGAAAAATTGGTAAGATTTAAGGCACCTCCCAAGAGTTTTACATCAAGATCCAAAATGGTGCTATATTTAGATGGAAATAATTATAGACCAACATATTCTACAATTAGGATAAATAAACCAGATCATTTGCATTTGAACAATATCTATCTATAGCCAACTCTAATACCACATGCACTATTTGTAGGGCTGCAAAACGAACCAAACTATAAGAATCGTGAGTCGAAGCTAGGTTAGACTTAGAGCAGCTCAAAAGACAACCGAACCAAGCAAGCCAAGTTCGATCACACTCTCAAATCCACCCGGCTTTCTAGTCACCTTGTTCAAGAATTAAACATACCGATCCCTATTGATGAGGGGTAAAATCTTCACCTACTAAAGATCTGAGGGGAACATGTCGCCGTGATGACTGCGGAAGATCATGCCGCCCGTCCCTCTTGGTCTCCATTCAGTTTGTTTGGACTCCATGAACAATGTCCTCGTCTTACCTGAGATCTCACATCGCCAATCTCGAGCTGTTAACCACGTTGTCGCCTTAAAAATGGGATGAATTTGAGACTCCATCTCCACTAAGTCTCCTATAGTCATGGTGCTATCTCCATTTGGCATTCTTCTCCTGTTGCACCACGATGCTCGGCCACATCTTCCTTATTTGATTATCCATTGATTACGCCGTGATCTTCTCGCACAACTATAAATTCTCCATCTATAAAAGATCACTCATCATCCACCAGAAAATGGGTAACTGCATTCTCACTCTTTGAGCTATATCCATAGTCTCTCTTGAGCTTTGTCTAATCAATTCATTTCGGTCTCATCTCTACACCGAAGGGGTTTGTAGCGGCCTCACCCCGGCCAATAACGTTTGTTTCTTTATGCAGGTCGCTAAGGTTAGCACTGAGCTTCTCGAGTAATTTTGACTGTTGGTTGTTCATCCCAAATTTCGACCATAACAGTTTGGCACCGTCTGTGGGAACAACAATTCTCAATACTCTATGCACCTATGTAACAGCTTATTACTTAGACAGAGTACTAGCAGCCTTCTAGATAATAGAGCACGTCCAATGGCGAATGGTGGTTAAGCCCTAGATCTCGAGGGCATAAATCGTAAGATGCATGGAATCGCTAAGCAAATCAGAATCATGAACGAGATAAATGTTCGCCTGGTACAACACCTCGCCACAAACAATCCACCTCCTGCCACCACACCTGACCTAGAAGATGTTGATCGATCTCACCGTTCTCACCGATCAGGCGATCACGATTCGCAAAATTGTCATAGTGTTTGTTAGGGACATTCAGCAAGGAGTTGTCAGTACCAGTCAGCGAGTTTACATTCCAGCCAAGGAACGAGTCCTGGTATATCTGAGTTTCGGTCATTTAGCAAAACTAAGAACACGATATGCGAGGTAATTAGGAGATGTGGAAGATCACTGCGCCGGGATGACCAAGTACATAGACGTCGCGATAAGTCCACTACCTAGAAATTTAAAGACCTGGATGCTCGGATAGACGCTTTCAATACCGACGTCAATGCCCCAGTTATTATAGATGCCTTGATAAGGCAAACCGAGCCTTCATTCGCAGAGAGAGTAATGAGATTCAAGGTTTCATCCAGATTCAAATTACTATCTCAGCTAGGAGTGTATGAGGGGAAGACAGATTCCATAGATCACCTGGACTTATACAAGAACTTGATAATGCTCTAGGGATATTCAAATGAAGTGATGTGCAAGGATTTTTCAGCAACTTTAAAGGGGCCAGCGAGATCATGGTTCAGAAAGTTGTCTCCTAGAACCATTAATTTGTTTGGTAATCTGAGTGGGCTTTTTATCGCCAATTTCATGAGTTGTATAGTTAGGCAAAAGAACGCCTCCCATTTTTTTACAATTCACCAGAATGATGGGGAAAGCTTGAAAGATTCTGTCAGACAGTTTAATCAGGTCGTCCTAGAAGTGGAATATCACATTAATAAGGTGGTGATCATGGCGATGATGGAAGGTCTTCATCTAGGCCCACTGTTCGATTCCCTCTCCAAAAGCATCCCTGAAACCTTGTCAGCGCTCCAGAGTAAGGCTGACAAATACATTGCGGTTGAAGAGTTGGCATAGGCCAAGCGTAAGAGGGAAGGAAATGATGATCTCAAGAAGAAGGAACCCGATACTCGACGAATAGAGTATAGGGGTGAGTTGAAAATTAAAGGTCTGAGCGAGATACTAGGAGACGAATTAATGAACGACATCCTTGCACTCCTCCTCGCCGAACCAATATGATGTTGCTACCTTTCAACACCCCTATAGCCCAGGTACTCATGGAGATCAAGAATGAAGACTTTGTGAAGTGGTCTGAGAAGATTAAGACCAATCCCCTCTGGAGGAATACGAACAAGTATTGTGAGTTTCACAAGGATCATGAGCACAATATGGATGAGTGTTTTCAATTTAAGGAATAGATAGCTGATCTAATCAAAAGGGGATAATTGAAAAAATTTGTAGTTGATCTCCCGAGGCCCGACTTGCTTGACAGAGGATACGCTGATAATAATTCAACCGCATGGGATATCCAAATTATCCATGGAGGTTTTGGATCGGGAGGATATTCGAGCTCATCCTGAAAAAGGCATGCTAGAGAGATAAAAGGGTGAGCAGAAGAGGAGGTTTATATCCTCTCCACACCTATGTCCAAAACTCTCCCTTCCATCATCTTCACCAATGAAGATTTGAGAGGTTTGCACCTCCCTATGACGATGCGTTGGTGATATCCGCTACAGTGGCCAATTTCAATGTTCAAAGGATCCTAATGGACAATGGGAGCTCAGCCGATATCATGTTTATCTTGGCATTTGACAAAATGAGGATCGGGCGAGAGAGGCTCCACCCTTTTCACACCCTTCTAGTTGGATTTGGTTGAGGATCAATACACTACCTCGAGTGGATCAAGTTGCCCTTGACTTTGGGGATGAAAGCCCACCAGACTATAGTATGGCAAGACTTTATCGTCGTGAATTGTCATTCGCCCTACAATGCAAATTTAGGTTGCCCCAAATTGGGAAAAATCAAAGCCATTACGTATACTTATCACATGATGATGAAGTTTCCTACTTCAACTGGGATAGGTGAGGTAAGGGGCGATCAAAAAGTTTCAAGGCAGTGCTTTATAACGGCGATG
>BRYF01000022.1:10207500-10220000 GCA_030159135.1 Actinidia polygama | reverse complement strand
ATTTTCAGGTACATATTAGTATTTTCGATTTGAGACCTCCTTGGCTTTCTATCTCACCCAAATCACTCTCACAAGGCTTCTTCTCTTTCTCAAACATATTATTTTACTTACTTTATATTTGTCATTTTTCTTTTCCTCTTGCTTTTTGGGCCTTCAAAAACCCAAACAAACAACCCATAAACTTTCTGAAACACACAACCGGATGTGGCCTTGGGTCATCCCGATGTCCTGAGTCCACATTCATGCCGGGCTTAGTCATTTTTGAACCCGTTTGGGGTGATTCTTGGCCCACCAAACCAGCCTGAAGAACTACTGTTGAGACTTGAAATTTAATTTATTTGTTTTGTAATTAGTTTTGATCAATTAAGATGCAACACAATGGCATATGGTATTTTCGAAATTGTAAAAAAGTAAAAAATTGAGAATTTTAGATGGAGATCTGAAAGGATGATAACGTATTGCAAAAATAAATGGATAGATAGATGAAATAGATTTTGAAAAAAAATATAAAATATAAGGAGTTTGATTAAAGAGTTCCTAATAAAGGGCTTAAAAAAAAAACATGTCATAGGGAATGCTTGCTATAGACTATAGTTGTGGAAATCAATTTTTAATAGAAAATTAAAATGAGTTTTTTGGAAAGAAGTTGTTTTTGTTTTTGAGTTTTTTGCATTTAGTGAATTTTTTCATTGCTCAAGCAATTTTTTATAACTTTTGGGTTCTTCTTAACTAGAAGAATTTGAAAATATAAAAAAATTTGTTCAAATTTGAAAACAAATCTACGAAAGACAAAAAAAAAATTACCCAACAAAATATCACTTTGTTGGGTAAATAAAACAATAAAAATATTTAATTGATTTTTTTAATTAAATATAAAATTTTGACCAACTTGTTAAAAAATTCAGTAAAAATAAAAAAAAACTTAAAAATAAATATAGCTAAAAAATCTGGGGAAAAAAAAAGCCCAAGCTGGCCTCACATATGGTCAAACATGACACCAGTGGTTGAGATTCATCATGGAAATCCAATGTTCATGAATAATTTTGGACATCAATGCCACCAAAATCAGTTTTTGGCAGAGTAACTGCCGGGACCAACGTTTGTAAGAGTGCAATTATAGTTATCCATTCACATTTTTATTGATCTAAATATATGGGCCACAAGTAAATTAATGGAATGTATCTCATTTAAAATAGTAGGCACCATGCGTTTAGACCAATGAAAGTGTGGATCATGTTCACTTACGTTGTCAAGTGAGTGAACATAATTGCACTCCATTTGAAAATAAGCTTGAACCCAAAACCCCCGACTTGACTTACTTGTAGCGTTATTAAAGCATCCATGTCACTCTCATTAAATTTGAGTCAAATTATAATTCAAAATCATATTTTTTATTTTAGTTAGTCGTTTTTTAGCACTTATCCCACCAATTTCTTTATTCTTACTCTATTTTATTAGAATATTATTTCTTTACTATTTTCTGCTATTTATTCATCTTATTCTACAATTTTTTTCCAATTGTCATGTTCTTAATTTTTCAATAGTGATATTTTTGAAATATGTATTTTTAGAACTGTCATATGTTTACGACAATCATATTTTTCTTCAACAATTATATTTTTACTTTTTTTAACAGTGTAAATGGATGTTTTGTAAAAACGTAAGTGTGCAATATGTAATTAACTCTTTTATGTCATGAGAACAAAAAAGAGATGCATTAAAAAAAATACCTAGTGAAGTAGCAAAGTTAAATTTGTGGGTTGATTTACATTAGCATTTTTAATGAATTTAAATGGAGGAACTGCACTAAAATTAATTAAAATTTGATTGAAAACTAGGGAAATCTATTTTTTTTTTTTAAATTGAATCTACATATACCAAAGTAAAATCTTTCGGAATCAATGGTAAACAATTTTTTTATATTTATTTTTGACATATTCTCTTTAAAAATTAACATTTAAAGTTGGCTCGACTCGATATGAGCTAACCGCGACTCTACGTAGATGATCTCAATTATTCACATTGTAGAATATTTTGAGGAGATCATTTGTGTAAAAAAATAATCTTCATTGACTATTCATTTATTTGAGACAAATATCTTTTGATCATGTGATTATTAATGTCCAATTAAACTATTTTTTTTCCGAAAACTAGTATTTTTAATATGACATACAAAATTAATAGTTAAGATCAATAAAAAGAGTTCACGATGACAAATGATAAAATTTATACAAGTCATATCCTTACAATTTTGATTGTATACAAAATCTTTAAGAGGTTGGCCTAATATTTACATATTTTTGCCACCATTTAGTTTAGAGAATAAATTAGTTATGTATGTAACGTAAAAAGAGAGATATTAGAACTAAATTAAAATTGTAAAGTCTTAGTTGTTTAAGTTAAAACTCTAAGGACTAAAATCAGCTAATAAGGAGTTGCTGTGATGCTTTTTGCATTCTTGGGACTCTTTTCTCTCTCTCTCTCTCTCTCTCTCTCTCTCTCCTCTTCTTTTACAACTGCCTTGGCCGCTTTAGAGCATCTCCAAACCAAGACTTCAAAATGAAAATCTAAAATATAATTTTTAATTTTAAAAGTGTATTTAGAGGGTTCAATTATTCCTAAAAACTCTAACCCAAAATCTTTATTTTTAACTCTATTTTCAAAAACCTTCATCAATTCATCATTTCCCTAAAAAAATTCAAATTATAAAATTATAACTTTTTATTAAATATATCTAATATTAATCTTAGTTTAAAGCTTTCATTATTATATTTTTAATAATATAAATTTTATAGAAAATAGATTTATGAATTAAAGATTATACATGTTATATAAAAATAATAATAGTAAAAGAGAAAATAAAGATCAGTCTCCATTTGGTAGGAAAGTTTCCAATTATGGAGACTAAAAATAGAGGTGGGTTGGAGGAGTCTTAAATTCTAAAATGGAGATATAGAAGTGGATTGAAAATGCCCTAACCCACCTCCATATCTTCATTTTGAAGACCAAAAATAGAAAAATCTCCTCCAACCAATCTTCATTTTTGGTCTACAAAATGGAGATCTCATTTTGAAATCTCCATATTTAGAGACATTGAAAACAAATGAAGACCATCTCCAATTTATCTTTCTACTATTATTTTTTTTGTAAAATCTGTATAATTTTTTTTATAAATCTAATTTTTATAAAATTGGTATTATGAAAAGGGTCCTTCTAATGACAGCATGGTAGGTGTTGGATAAGAAATAAGGATTAAATTTTAAATGCATACAGCTTTACATACATTCAATCATAAAATGACAAGTCATTAATTAATCGAGAAAATCAAGAAATTTGTCTCTGCCATTTTCTTTAACTATTGGAGACAAGTCTCTTAATTTCCTTTACCGATTAATAACATGCCAATTTATAATTAGAGGTCTGTAAATTATAATTTTTACACTACATGCGTATAAAATTTAATCTGGAATTGATAATAAAACGAGTTTATTTTAAACCATAAAAAAGGTCAAGTGCCACTGTCGTTATTTCTCCTTATCGGTTCCCAAAAACTTATATTGTTTTATCTTATTTCTCTAAAATGTTTGCTTTGACCTTGAGCAATGCTACAGTCACCACATTTGTTACCGAACGCATCAAAATATTTTGGATTTAAAAAAATATTCGGTCTACTGTTTTTTTTTTTAAATTCAAAACGACATCGTTTTAGTACGTTTAATAACAAATACGGTAACTGTAGCATTTCTCTTTTACCTTTGTCTCTCACCATTTCTCTCCAAAAAGTTTACAATACTTTTTTTTTTAGTTCTCCCTCTCTTCTACTATTCTCTTCCAGTCTAAGAGCAACTCCAACGGTTTAGGTAAAATACCTTCTTTTTTTAAAAAAAATAGCTAGTCAAATCCTATAAAAAATGCAGCATCAAACGAGTCAAAAAACTAGGTAAAATGATACACTGCTACAGTGCCTAACTAAAATTACTGAGTCATTCAATACTTTGTATTTTTATTCCAAACAAATGAAAGCAAGGTAGACTCTAATAGAGTTGTTAAACATCATTGAGAGAGAGAGAACTCAAAATATTCACTCCACCAAACTCTCGGTATTATTTACCTTTTTAGCCTAGCCTGTTTTTTTTTATATATTTGTATTGTGAATCATTTTAAAACAGTTAAAATGAATATTTTAACTAGGAAAGTAATAATGTCACGAATAAAAATGTTGGAGCCACGGAATCATTTTAAAACAGTTAAAATGAATATTTTAACTAGGAAAGTAATAATGTCACGAATAAAAATGTTGGAGCCACGATTAATACTGTAAAATTACTGAGTTCAATCTCCAATAATAATTCATATTCTTTCTTTATTTTATTTAAATATTATATTTTTTTAAATTGGACTGTTTTTTTTATTTGTCAGATGGACTGCTTATTCCTATTTCATCCGATCTCTTCCCTATATTGTTCAATTGGCGTAAAATCCCCAATTCAACACCACAAAGCCATAATCCATCAATTTACTACCATCTCTAGACAAATATCAAACCTCCGCTGATGGCAGTTACTCCGATCAATATTGTTGGATTTCGTATAAAATCCCCAATTCAACATCACAAACCCTAACCCAGATCCATCAATTTACTCTCTGTCGACGATGACACACCCTCCGCTGAATGCAGTGACGGACCCACGTACGCTACCAAAAGGGCGACCAATTAAGCCATCTCCTGGTCTGGGTTTCTCTGGTCCCCGTCTTCATCAGCCTCGGCGGCTTCGTCTCTTACTTCATTGTTCAAGGTATCTTCTTCGCTCTCGGCCTCCTAATCTCGCAAGTCGTCAACGAATTCATCAAGACATCGGTCCAACAAGCCTGCCCCGAGATGTGCGAGCTTTGGAGCCACTCGCAGTACATGTTGTTCTTCACGCTCCTGACTTATTTCAGAATCGGGTTTTTGGGTCAGAACCAGATGTGGGTTTCGGGGCTCGTGGTCTGGCCGCTCACAATGTACTCTAGGGTTTATTTGGGGTACCACACAGTTGCGCAGGTGTTTGCCTTTGGGACTTGTATTGGGGAGGGTGGTGAATTCTATGCTCAGATGTTGCTCTCCGGCGATTGAGGAGAGTGCGTTTGGGAGGCTGTTCTATGTTATGGACATGTCTCATATATGCAATGTGTTGAAGTTTTGAGTATGAGAATGCAAGGACCGCTTGGAAGCATGTGTCTTACAAGGGATCTGATTGATCAAAACAACTGGGTTCGTGCGAAACTGTTGTTTGTTTGGTGTTCCTTTGCATTTGATGTTCATCTTTTTAAGTTGAATTCTGCACATTTAACATGTTCCATGAATTAGACTTGTTTCGATTTCTGGTAATGCAGGCCATATATTTAGAGGGCGGGCGGCTATGTCTTTCGGGATGCTCCTGTAATTTTACTTTACTTTGCTGAAGTTGATTATCTTCTCTACCAAACATAAAATACTACTCGTTATTGCTTTATGTTAATAAGTTTCTATTAAGATGTATACTGTTGTCCAATCACTAGTGCAGATATGGTGCAAGACACCTATTTACTTTGAGAACCTTGTCAATCTACAACGTTACGTTGTAGGGATTTTCTGAAATTTCGAGTGACTTGGTGCAAGAAATTTTAAATAATTTTTGTTAGGTTTTGAGTCGTTACTCAACATGTTGGGAGGTCATCGTGTAGATGTCAAAACAGAATCCGTTTCATTTAATGATGGTTGTATTTATACGTATGTTATCCCTGTTCCCAAGTAGGTGTTAGACACTTTTTCGTGGCAATTTACAATTGAACAACATTGTTTAGTGGAAGAGAGATTATTGATACAGCCCCTTCAAAAGATCGAAAAGTGACATCTGAATCCTGACCGCATGATTAAAAACGAAATGGGATATTTTGGGTGGCTCACTATTTATATATGTGATTTGAATTGACATTGGCATCCCTAATATTCAGTACGGTAAAAGAATTATGGGAGAGCAAGTAGGCCAACTTTTATTCTCTCAAGTGTGAAGTTCACATAGGTGATAAGGGTAACACGATGTATCAATTAAGATTGTGTTCGGATGCAAGAGACATAGGTGATAAGGGTAACACAAGGTATCAATTAAGGCTGTGTTTGGATGCAAGAATTAATGAAGGTAATAAATTATGATTTTTAAAATACAAATAAGGAGAATATTATTCACCGTTTCTTTCAAAAAAAAATTTAAATAAAGAAGTTAAAGATTCTGCATATGTTGGTTAAAATAAAAATAATATAAACTGAATATGCAGATGCCTAAATTTGCAAATACTCAATATCACAATTTTCATTACATTAATATATAAAAAAATTAACACTGACAAATCGCTATATTTTATTAATTTAAAAATTCGACTCTCACTCCTACATCAAGGATTTGTGACCTAGCTTAGAAGTAGTGAATTTAAAGAAATTAAAAGAATATCTTAGTATTATATGGATATCGCTCTATTGGACATATAATTTTAGATTTACTTAAGGCGTATTTGGATTGTATTTAAACTTAAAAGGCATCTTTTCTTTGCTCCGATCCCATCTTGGTATTTTTGTCTTTGCTAAGTTTTTTCAATTTTTAGTAAAAAAAAAATTTGTTCTTTTCTAGTTTGTTGTGAATAGTGCAATCGAAAAAGTAAAAAAAATATAACAAAAATAAAAAAACTCACAAAAAACAAAAAAAAGTTGATCTTTTCTTTTTAGGTAAATTTTTCCACAAATGATTTTTTACATAAACAAAAAAAAATGGATTCTTGAAATGAAGACAAACCAAAGAAAGTAAAAAAAAAAAAAAATAGATAAAAAAGTATTAAAAAATGAAAAAAAGGAGAACCACCAATAACATATAATAAATCTTGACATTTTAGGCTAAATATTAAAATAAATAATGAGTGTTATAGAAAACTGATCTTGTCATATCAAATATACCTTGTTACTTAACTGCCTATTGACATATGAAGAGTTCCCATTGTCATGTAGAACATTTACAGAGTTGAACAAATTACTAGAGCTAATTTTTAAGCTTTACTTCGCTGTTTTCATGGGCATCTGATGTTGTGTGAAAAAGAATGCCAAAGATTTCAAATAATTAGATATTAAAAACGATTAATAGGGATTGACATGTTTGGTTTAAATTGAAGCCCAAACATGTTCAACTGTACATGATGTTAAAATATCGGCACGACACGATTATAATGGGCACACTGATGGGTCAAGTCGGGCCATTATTTTTACTACACGGGTATGAGCATGACACGTTTACATTCCATTAGTTTAAAATCCAAAACATTTAGGAATTAATATTCATTCACGTTTATATCCCCATATTTCTATTTATTGTATTTCAATTTTTTGTCGTCAATAAAATGACTTTCTTTATTAATTTTATTGCAGTATTTTAATTGTAATAAATTGATAATGAGAAGAAATAGAAGCGTTTGTAAAACAAAATAATTTTAATAAATTAAAATAGTAAAGTGAGCAAATATTAAGTAATTTTAAATTTGTGACTCATTCAATTCATTCATAAAATTTTAAAAAATCATGGCATGACGTGGCATGACATGAGCATTGTTAGGCACGGCATAAGAGACGAATGGACGGAGTCAATTAGCCGTGCCCATACTAATTTTTATTAAATGGACACTACATCGTACGGGTTAAAAAATGAACATGCCACGGCGCAAAGCATTCAACACTCTACATCCAACTTCACGATGATATCATCCAAGGTTAAAATACACTGCTTTTGGCTCGATGAAGCTTAAAATTGGTCTATTAGGACTATTATATCATTTCATTATCAGAATATGGGTTTAAATACACTTTGATCCTTAAACTATTAACCAATTCTCACTTTAGCCCTCCAAGAAATAATTTTCTCACTTTGACCCTTATGCTGTTGAATTCATTGCTATCAAGGCCAATCAGTAACACCATCCAACTTACTAACAGTTTGAGTGTCCCATAGGCACCACAAAAACGCCATGTATGTAACAAAATTCAAAACACAAAAAACCAAGATTCGGATCCCAAAAACCAACCCAACCCTAAAACCACACCAAAAACCAACCCTAACCTCAAAAACACCCCCATCCACAGTGAACACACAACAGAGAGAGAGAGAGAGAGAGAGAGAGAGAGAGAGAGAGAGACGTTAGGGGTTCAATTCGAGGCCATAAGGGTTTGATTCATGCGACTGCGACTTGATTCGCATTCTGGTGCTTCGATTCACAGGGGTGGGGTGCGATTCAATGCGATGGTGTTTTGATTTGAATGGTGGTGGTTCGATTCTGCAACACAGGCTTTATTTGTGCTGTTGTGGTTCAATTCACACAGTGGCAGCTGTTGGTGGTGCGAGTCAAGTGACAGCGGTGGTGGTGTGATCAAGGTTTGAGTCTCTCTCTATGTGTTTGTGTACGTTTGTTTGTGTTTATGTGAATTGATGGTGGTGGAAGTTTGGTTGGATGGTGGTAGAGGGTGGTTGATGTTAGTTGGTTTTGTGTGTGTGCTTCTCTGTGCGTGTGTTCATGCACTGACTTTGTCTGTGTCAATTGATGGTGGTGGGACGGTGGTGATTTGGTTGGTTTGACGCCGTGTGTGTGTGGAGGTGGAGGAGGGTTGGCGATTTGGTTGTGCGAATAGCGACAGTGTTGGTGGAAGTTTGGTTTTGGTTGGGTTTTGGCCATTTGGATCTCTTTCCTTCTTGTTGGTAACTTGAGTTTGGGTGGTTTAGGTTTGGGCTTGGATGTAAATTACCACAAATGCTCTTGGTGATGTGGAGTTTTCCGTTAATAAGATGGATAGTGTTAGTAATTGAACTTGATTGCATAAAATTCAACAGCTTAATGGCTAAAGTGGAAATCAGTTAATACTTTAAGGGGGCAAATCATATTTAAACCTTAGAGTATTACTAGCAAAATACAACTCTCTCTCTCTCTCTCTCTCTCTTATAATTGAATTAGTAATTGTTTATTTTCATTAATTGAATTAGTAATTGAAAATTAGGGCATTTTTTGTTCTAAAGTCTATTGGGCTACAATTAGACAACATTGTTTTGGTACAAGGATCCAAGTCCATCAAACTATGGGTTTTAAATATCTCTGTCCCATATCTCAGATCTACACCATCACCACGCCTTTCACCACCACTAGCTGCCTCCCGCTTTCCTCGGCTTCCGGCAAATCTTTCTCTTTGGTAGAGGTTGCACCGATCTATTCATTGGCACTCTTGATTCAGCCACTATCTTGGAGATTTATCAACCATTGTTGCAACACATAAAATTATTAATTTGTTAATCGACACCAAATAAAATTATCTATGCACAAATAAATTGATCTATTGAATAATTGATAAATTTATTTGTTTAGTTATTTCTTTCTCTCTCAAAACAAATTATTCTATTGGTTTATTTCTTGTGTGTTTATATTGTTTTTAAAAAATTGAATGCCAAATAGAATATCAAAAAAATCGTCAGACGATTTTCGGCAAAATTCACGATAGATAACTTTTACTATGCCAGAAAAACAAAATTTATTATTATAATATTAAATTTATCTTTTATTCATCAAATGTTCAACAGTAAAAACTCACTATTCATATATTTTATCTATAAAAAAGTTGCTTGGAAAAATCCAACGAAAAAGTCGTCAGTAAATTGGAGTTGGTAGAGTTGATGGGGGTGTAGTGAGAAATGAAAAAGGATGTGGAGAATATAAGACTAGTTTTATCCGTATGATCTAAAATGAGTTTTGGTATTAAGGGTTTTGTGATATGGATCAATTGTGTTAAAAATTAATAAAATGGACCTTATAGTGTAACATCCTGACCTCGTAATCACCCTCTTATCATTGTTATCATATAATTATTTTGTAATTAATTACTTATTAGTTGCCTATATAAATTAAGTGTTGATTTTATGCCTATTTGACACCTAGTGTGAGAATTAAAAAAATTGGGCTAATTTCGTAATTACTTTTATTTCTTTTCGTTAGAGTTACAAAAATGGGTCGGGCCCATGAAACCGCTCTATCGCCGAACTGGTACTGTAGCAGGCCGGGCTTATCCGGCCCGTTAAGAAGCCCTCCCGGACCGAAGCCCATTAATTATCAATTGCGGGTTGGGCAACATTTTCGAAACTCGGCACATTAAGGCCCATTATTGGGCCCGAACTGACTCGTCCTATTGGGCCCGTAAGCCCAACCCGTTAGCCCGTTAATGTTGGGCCCGTTAGCCCGTTATGTAGCTAAAAAACTATAAAAAATTAGAATTTAGTAAGAATTGAACTCGAGACCATACTCTTGTGATGCGAAGCACAAAACCACTTACTCGTATATTTATGTGCTATATTTAATATATGAACACTGAATTTCAGAGTTTAAAATTTTTTAATTTAGTGGGAATTGAACACAACATTATATTTAATATATAAACACATATTAAAAGTAAGTAAAAGTTAAAAAAAAAATGCCGAGCGGGCTGGGCTAAGCCCGAACCGGTACTGTAGCACCCCGCTACTGTAGCGGTCCGGGCTAATGAGCCGGTCTGAGCAGAGTTACGGACTAACGGTTTGGGCTAAGCCCGAATTGGTACTGTAGCGGATTGGGCTTAGCCCGACCCATGGCCGGTTGGGTACGTTACTGTAGCTGGTCGGGTAAACCCGACGAGTTGTTCAACATGCTACTTTTTATTCATGTTTCAGAGCATATTGAGGTTGATTGTGGTTGGATTCGTTGACATATTGTATTTGAATATCATATGTTCGACTATTTTTAATAAAGTTGCATAATTGTTCTTAAACTGCATGTCTTCTAAACATTGTGATGGATACCTACTTTAAGTCGGATAATAAACATGAATATTTTTTGGTAATAGTTTCAAGGAAAATGTTATGGGTACAACCATATACCACCCCAAATGCACACCACATGAGGTGTTGCATTTGGATTGGTTGGGTGTGATGTGATAGGACAGGGTGGACCCCACACCCAACACTTGGGACAAAATAAGCAGACCAGCGGGTATGGGGGTACAAGGGTAGTACTATGATGGGACTTGATATCAAGGTTACCTATCTGGGTAGCTCCTCACATGTTTCATACCGGATGTTAGCGTCAAATGGATTTGTGAATATATATTGAGATGGGTAATGCTATGGGTACACTCAACTTGCATTCCAAATGCACATCTGATGAGATGAAGCATTTAGATTGGTTAGGTGTGGGGTCCACCCAGCCCTTTCAGCCAATTCAAATGCTCCACCTCATCAAGTGTGTATTTGATGAGATGAAGCATTTAGATTGGTTGAGTGTGGGATCCACCAGTCCTTTCAGCCAATCTAAATGCTCCATCTCATCAAGTGTGCATTTGGGGTGCAAGTTGGGTGTACCCATAGCATTTCTCTATTAAGATTGCTTATTATGGCATTTTGTTTTGTACATTTTCTTGTTAGCCGTAATATATTATTATTGGTTAAGTATATTGCTTGGGATTACATAATATTATTAATGAATTGTTTCTTAAAATCTCCATCTCCCTTATTTTACTTCATTGAGAATTCATGGCAAAACTAGTAACCTTAGCATACTTAATCTTGAAAGTGGCGAGTCTTTGGCCGATGATTTGGTGGGATGGTGATACTAGTTTTTGGTCGTTGGATTTTGTATATTTGGTATAATTTGGTATAAGTTATAATCATTGAGTTTTGAAATAAAATTACTATTCAGATAATTTAGTATTTTTTTCAACTTTTTGTTAAAATCTTTTATTTTTCAATTTATCGTGCTTGTGAAACTAGAAAAGTAAAAGAACAAATAAAAAAAATTCACTCTAGCACTATGCAACATAGGTACTTTTATAAAAACATGTTTTTTTTATACCAAGTACTTTATTGGATACTGGTAGTTTATATGATACTTTAATATATGATGTGTATTTTACATGCGTCCAACTTTTTTTGTTAATTTTTGTCATGCTCTAAAGGTACCTAGTATCTATTCAAGCCGTACTCTCTTTCATACACAAAGAAAAAATTAGCCTATGATTATCTTGGTTTTGTACTTATGTTTTGGCTGTAATTTCTTTACCGAATAACATTAATATTTGAGTTCATTCTTTACTTTTTGACATTAAAAGTGATTTGGAGGTTGGGTCCTTAGTCAATTAAATCTAAGCCATTTAACTAATTTTTGCATTAAATTCTTTTAATTTTTATATATAATTAATTTCTTTAAATTTTAAAAGTATATTTGTCATGAACGTATATAATTGTACCTATATTTTACTATTTTTAGATTTTGTCATACTATACTTGTATCATACTAGTATCTGTACACATACCTTATAGCTAAAGATAAAAATAAATTTAATTTTTTGCCTTGTTTTTATTAAAATGGCGATGAATTCATTGATTTTGTGAGTTTGTGAAATTTATGGAGAAGAGATTTTTGATGAATATTTTTTT
>BRYF01000022.1:10162500-10167500 GCA_030159135.1 Actinidia polygama | reverse complement strand
GACTTGGGTGTTCTTGGAGCAACCAATGTTGACAATGCACCTATGTGTTTGACAATGCAGTGGCTGCTGATCTATTTCAACATTGGTTGTCAACATTGGTTGCTCTTATTTCAACATTCCCCCTCAAACTCAAGGTGGTAGACTGAAGACTAACTTGAGTTTGGATACTAATTCTCGAAATTGGTTTGTTGGGTGTGTCTTGGTAAAGAGATCAGCAGGTTAATCAATAGAACGAACTGGAACTAGATGCAAGACACCACTAAGCAGATGATGGCGAATAAAATGACAGTCGATCTCGATGTGTTTGGTTCTTTCATGAAAGACGTCATTGTGGGCAATTTAAATAGCACTGTTATTGTCACAATGAAGAGAAACAGATGGAGAGTCTACTCCCAAATCTTGTAAAAGCCATCGAAGCCAAAGTAACTCAAATGTTGTGTTGGCTAGGGCACGATATTCAACCTCTGTACTAGATCGAGCAACAACTGTTTGTTACTTACTACGCTATGATAATCACGAAGATGAGAAGGTACAGTTCTTACTCTGGTGGAACAGCGAGTATGAGGACAAGGAATGGATGGATGAAACTGATGTGTTAGAGAACCAGGTGATAATCTTGGAGTTGACGCTATCCCATTCTTCAAGATCAGTTTGATATTGGTCATGCCGGTTATCATAATCTTCATCATCTTCATCGGACTCGGAAAAATGAGGTGGTTGTGCAATACCGGTGATGTATTTCCAAAGTGTTCGGGCACGGAGAAACCTCTGCATGGCTGAGGACCAGAGGCGGTAGTTGGATTCGTCGAGGATAATAGAAATAGGCTGAGAAACTTCAGGTTGGGCCATTTTTTTTTTTACTAAATTGTAATTATTGATTCACCGATCTAATATTTTGTAATTTTTGAATCACTGATATGAATTAAAAAAAAATAATTCTCACTGATCTGATATTATCGAGAAAATAATCCACTTATCTGATATTTCATCACAGGTACTGACGTGGCACTGAAGTGCTGACGCGACGCTGATAATGCTGATGTGGCAGTGATGTGGCGCTGACGTGGCAGTGATGTGGAGCTAACGTGGCTGTGGCGCGTGAAGCCCAGTCGTCGTCTTCCTCTCTTCGGCGCGTGGAACGCGTGAGGCGCGTATATCTCACTCGCACTTACAGGATCGGCGCGTGAGGGCGCGTGGGGGGTTGTACCGGGACTGTTTTTGATGTTTTGGAATCGTCTCGTCAATACGAACACGTTCGTGTTATCAAAAAATGATTCGGATAGAATTTGAAAAAATATCCGAACCTTAGTGGTTGTTCTTCACTGTCGGAGAGTTGCCGGAATGATGCCGGGATTTAGCGGAAGTTTAGGCCACTGAAAGTGGCTCTGATACCATGTTAGAATAAATCGTAGAGAGAGAATGAGAGAGAAACTCTCTGTAAATTTTTGTATATATTTTTGTGTAATACAATGGTTTATATACACAAGAACACCGAAAGAGAGTTGGACTTGGGTGTTCTTGGAGCAACCAATGTTGACAATGCACCCATGTGTTTGACAATGCAGTGGCTGCTGATCTATTTCAACATTGGTTGTCAACATTGGTTGCTCTTATTTCAATAATATTTTCTAGGTAAAATCTATGGAAGATTCTCTCTCTCAAGAGATTTTGAACCTTCAATAAATCTAATGAAATGGACAAGAACCTCAGGGAGATGATAGAGTGAGAAAATGATATGAAATGTCTTCTTTTGTTTTTGAATCCGGGCAAAGGAACCAGGCATTATCAAACAAAGTACAACAGATCTCATAAAAATATTGGGCATTTTTTATTGACTTTCACGAGATTATTGACAAATAGAGTCACATCTCTTATGATTTTTTTGAATATCACTGACTTCTCTTATTTTTAAAACTATTATCAAGATTTTCAAGCGTTAAAGTTCGTTAAATTAATGGGTAAAAGGGTCCCAAATTTTGTGTACTTCTATTGTCAAATGCCTAATCAACTAAAGCTGGGGAAGATAGAGAGAAGTGTTGAAAATTTACAAAATTTTGGTGGGAATAAAGTGGGGTGTTCGGAGGGACCTGAGGCAACTGAATAATCACTTCTGGGTTTGTCGAACCTGGATGAAGCACTCAAAGGACAACCATGTTATTAGTGCTTAAATCATCATCATGAAGTGAAATAAATGACAATAGTTTTGAGTATTTAAAAGAAGCAACTCATAAGTTTTTTTTTCTTCTATAAGTATTGACATTCTTGTATCGGAAGGTACACAAGAACGCAATAGAGTTTACACAGTTTATTTTTAGTTTTTGGAAAAAACAAAAACAAAAAAACAATTCTGGGTTCACACTGTACGCAAGAAATCCTCTTCGAGTACAGTGCGAACACAAACGACAGTGAATTCACTGATGGTTGGTATTTTTCAGGGATGGAATGTAATTACTGTTTTAACTCGGTATTTTTATGTAATTATAGAAAAACCAGATCTTTCCTGCAATTACAGATTACACCCATAATAATTTGGAATTATAGTTTCACACTAAAATTTTAGTACTTACAGATTGACCCAAGTTTTGTAAAAGAGAAAAATTACAACTTGACCTCTGTTTTTTGGGAAATTACAATTTAATCCTAGAGTTCTGAAAAATTACAAGTTTTACCCAAACTTCTGGGAAGTCACAATTTAACCGTAGTTGTTTTTGGAAAATTACAGTTTCAATCCAACTTTTTAAAAAATTATAGATTTTTCCCAAATTTTTAGAAATTACTGTTTAAATCCAAAATCTTGGTAATCACAATTTGATCTGTTATATTATGATACTTATAATTTGGTCCATATTTTGTCAATTTCTAATCTAATCTGAAATGGCAAACGTGAGAGATGTATCGTTGATGCTACGATCGGGATTTTCGCAAGAACACTGGAGGCGGTAGTTGTCGTTGTGGCTGTGGCTATAGAGATAGCTAGAGTTGCGGCTTTAGCATGGGTAATTGCGACACCATCAGTTCTTGCACTTGTGACCCTAAAGGTTTTCGTGAACCATGGGGAGAAGCTGGAGAAGTTTAACGGCACAACTTTTAGAAGGTGGCAGCAGAGTATGTTGTTCAACTTAACCAATTTCGGTTTGGCCAAAATGGTGGAAGGTTAATGTGCCTTGCAGATGTTGTTCTGGGTGTCAAAATCACCAAAACATTTGACGGACTTTCACCGTCTTAGATACATTGTGTTGATAAGATTTTAGAAAAATTTAACAAATCTGATAAGAATGTAGCAAGGACTCATGTGGATGTAAATCTTCACTTATCCAAGATTGGGGGAAAGTCTTATCCCATTTGGAGTTTTTTCGTATCATTGGGAGTTTCATGTACTTGATGAGTTGTACAAGACCCAATATAGCATACTCAGTGAGTAAATTGAGTAGATACACGAGAAATTCAACAAATGATTATTGGAAGGCGATAGTAAGGTTACTACGCTATTTGAGATAAACTTTTGATTTTGGACTGAATTACATTAGATATCCAGCAATAATAAAGGGTATTTCGATGCAAACTGGATATCGGTTATGAAAGACTCCAAATCAACGAGTAGATATGGCTTCATACTGAGTGGTACAATGATGTTTTGAAAATCTTCTAAACAGACATGCATTGCACGTTTTATGGTGGAATCAGAGTTCATTGCTTTAGATAAGGCGACTAAAGTGGTCGAGTGACTACGCCAGTTTTCGAAAGATATTCCAAGATGGTCGAAACTTGTGCCTGCAATTATCATTCATTACGATAGTCAATCCGCAATTGGTAGGGCATAGAGTAATATGTATAATTATAAGTCTAGACATATTTATCATAGACACTACACTATTAGACAACTGTTCTCAAGTGAGGTTGTCGTTATTGACTATGTGAGGTCAAATGATAATATCTCAGATATGCTTACCAAAGAGTTAACTCAAGAGCTAGTTGAACAAACATCGAAAGGAATTGGTTTAAAGCCTATAAAACAGAAAGGTATCGTAAATGAAAACTCAACTTAGTTAACTAGAGATTCCAAGATCTAGGTTTAATGGGATAACCTACTTGCGTATATATAAGACAATCAATAGAGAGTTGAAGAACTCTGCCCCGTTCTTATGATGTACAGTGATTGTGGATAAGATTAAGCGTTGACTTTTAATGACTAAAGATGCTGATGGGTTAGGCTAGGTATAATGACATACCTATGATAAGAAGTCACCTATGTAAGTATGAAGTGTGACTACTTTTTTGAGAATTTGGATAGGTAAAATTCTTAAAAAAATATTTGCAGAACTAGGAAGAGTGTTCTATGGCTAAAATGGACACAAATTAATGAAAGCTGAATTATGTTAGGAGAAGTTCCTATATAACGTCTATTATCTTGGTTCACATCAACGGCAGCATAATTCAAAATGGGTTCGTCCACTAATCTGTTGGTAAATTCGATAAACTCTCACAAGAAAAGATTCAAGGCCAAAAGCTACCTATCCTATGTAGGAATTATAAGTTGTCTTTCTCTCAGGTTAGTTTTGTATTCTGCGTCAGTTTGTCTGCCAATTTCATTTATGGGGGATTGTTGAAAATTTATAAAGTTTCGGTATGAATTAAGTGGGGAGTTCGGAAGGTCTCCCGAGCAACAGAACAATCATCTCCAGATTCATCGAACTTGGATGAAGCAACTCAAAGGGCAACCGTTAGAAGCCCAAAGGGTAGCTATTATTGGTGCTTAAATCACTCTCATAAAGTGGAATAAAGTCACCTATGTAAGTATGAAGTGTGACTACTTTTTTGAGAATTTGGATAGGTAAAATTCTTAAAAAAATATTTGCAGAACTAGGAAGAGTGTTCTATGGCTAAAATGGACACAAATTAATGAAAGCTGAATTATGTTAGGAGAAGTTCCTATATAACGTCTATTATCTTGGTTCACATCAACGGCAGCATAATTCAAAATGGGTTCGTCCACTAATCTG
>BRYF01000022.1:10120000-10125000 GCA_030159135.1 Actinidia polygama | reverse complement strand
CTCTATCTATACCTCAAATGAGAGAGAGAGAGAGAGAGAGAGAGAGAGAGAGGGTTCATGTTTTGAAGCCTTCTTGGTGTTTGTTGGGATGTTAATCTTCTCTTTTATGGATTCAAAAGCAGAGGTCTTTTTCTTTTCTGTGAAACTGACGTGTCTCTAAGTGCGCCAGAATGAAACTGCCAACTATTCCTTCCAACGACTCTTTACACTTTTATTCATTTTTATTTAGGCACTCAAACTTTCCTAATTCAGTTAATGTCGTCAAATACAATAACAAAGGTGCAAAAGTTGTCATGTGATTTCTGAGAGCTAATTTTGGAGCTCAAATTAAATAAAATAATAGTTTATGTGAGAAAGGACAAATAAATGGACATAGATGAATTAAAGAAAAAATATATGGATATAGAAAACTAAATACAATCTATTTACTTTTTTATAATAGAATGATTCTTTAATTTATAAACATAATAATTCTATTTGAAATTATCAATGTATTTCTCAATTAGTTTCACTTCTTACTTACAATTTTTTTTTAATTTAAGTTCTCTTTACCATCCGCACACTTAGGTTCAAACTCCGATAATGTGATGTGTTGCTATCAACCACACCCTAAGAGCAGGACTGCGTCAGTTGCCTACTCGTTGACATGGCAGTCGGCACCACGTCCTCACACGCATCGAGTTGTACTATAAAAGAGAACATACCCTCTCTCACAAATAATAATCATTACTCTCTCTATATATATCTATCTATCTATCTATCTATCTATATATATATATATATATATATATATAACCAGGATCAAGAACCTTACTCTTGCTCTCTTCTCTTTCATTTACGGACCTGACCGTAGGAAAACCGTTTCCAAAACTACTCCGGGTGGTCGTTCTCACAATTGTTATCTTGCAGGTCTTCTGTACAACTTTCAGCCATCGAGAACCGCTTATCAACCACCACTATCGTCTGTGTTCGAATTTTTCTCATCCTACAACCCCACATTTGTCTTTATTTTACAAGATATTGGCGTGTGTGAAGGGTGCATTGCTGGTGTATAAGTAATTTTGCAACATAAAAAGTGGAAAAATTAAATAAACAATAACATATTTAAATATCAAAAGACCTCATTTTTATTTTTCGCCTTTAGGCCACCACATGGGCTGCCTCAAAGCCTAAGAGCATGATTTTCCTTCTATTTCTGACATTTTTCCAATAGCCCATATATGAGTTACCAAGGAGTAGGGCATCTACCCATCAAAACCTTTCCACCATTCTTTCTCACGACATAGGAATAATATACGAATATAGAACCTTGTCTTCACTCGTCAAAACAACATAATCAATGATTTCTCGCTATAAATAGAACGTATATTTAGGTCTAGTTTGGCCTAGCTTTTTCTTCTTTTTTTTTATAGATTTTTTAGTTGTTTTAGTTTCCTAGATTTTTTCATATTTAGTGAACTTTTTAAACTATTTGATCAAAATTTTATATTTTCCGATTCCTCTTAACAAGAGGAGTCAAAATATATCAACTTTTTTTATTTACTTCGAGAAGAATTTCACTAAAGAAAAAATATATATTATTACTCAACAAAATAGCTATTTTTTCGTCTTTAATTCTATTTTTTCAAATTCGATAAAGATTTTTTATATTTTTGTATTTCCCTTGTCAAAAGAAATCAAATCAAATTAGTTTAAAATTTTCAAAACAAATTAGGCCTTAATGCACTAAAAATCAAATCAAATGATAGTGATTTCAAGATTGCCTTATATCTCCATTTTTAAAAATATTTGTGACTATTAATAAGGAATAATTTATGAAAACAAACAAGTTTTAGCTTTGGATTTTCAGACCACAAATTTACATCAACCAGAATGCCATAACTTATGGGTTTGGCTTCACTTTTAGGCACTGGTCAGAAGGCCGTACTGCCTTTTTATTGGTTTTCCATTCGTCTATCTTTATAATTTGAACCATTCAATTTATAAACTCCGCTGAGCATATAACCTATGTCAAAAATCAAGTCTACTAATCTTAATGTGGAAATAAATCCAAATGTGAGACTACAAGCTCTATAGATGCTATAAACACTCATATTTTTTTTCCTTTTTTGATGCTGAGTAAACATTATTTCTAGTTTCTACGACTGATTGTAATTGAATCAAGAATTCGTGTGGGTGTTCACGGATAAGAAAGGAGAAGTTGAAAAAAAATATTGAAATTAAAAAAGAAAAATTATATTCATTGGATCTTTGCGATTTCCCTCCCCTACTATGGGGTGGAAGGAAAACAAATGCAGACAAGGGGTGGCGAGATGATGTTTGTCGGTGCTTGTGGTCCTTTTGTCGACTCTGCAGCACAGAAACAGTGAGAAGATTTGTAGAAGTTGTTTCGGGAACAACTTTCCGACGATCAAGTCAATAGTGATCAGAAGTGGGGAAAAAAATGAGAGCAAAGACGAGCTTTTTTGCTTTGGTGAGAGAGAGAGAGAATGTTGATTATCTTGAAATGAAAAAGGTGCGCCTTTTATGGTGTAGCTCGGCGCGTGCACAGATTCGCATACTACTGTGTCAGTGAATAGGCAACTAACCCAATTATTCGTTTAGGTGTTATGAGCCTCATGATTGAAAAAACATTTTCTATTTTCTTCTACAAATAAAAATTAATGAGTGAGGAAAATATATTCCTTTAGAGTCGCCACCTAGTTATAGTTCTTAAAAAATCATATTCATAAATTGACTCTGTCGATAGGCACATTTTCTTTCATTCCCAAAATTAGGTCCGGGAGCTATGATACCGAGTGGGAAGGCGTTAAGCACTCACTTGGCCTAATTACATTTACTCAATATTAATAATTTATTTTAATTAAATAAATAAGCTTGTTTACTATGAATGATCAATTAATTTAATGCGATATGCAACAAAAATAAAATAAAATAAAATTTTTAAACCATCTTGTCAATACGCGATCTTAGGATTTGAGGTCAACTATCATCCCAAAAAATAACAATATGAGAGATTACGAAGTTTCGGGGTTAAGAGGGTATATAACATAGAGACGATGGTGCAACCCTAATCTTAATATCTCTTCACCACATAAATAAATAAAATAAAATAAAATATACCCTGCAACCAAAAAAGTTATTATAGACAAATATGAATCAAATATGTTAACTTGCAACCTAAATGTTCATAATAAGTTTAGGAATGCACATAGAAAATATTAATTAACTACTATTAAAACCGTTGGCATTATCAACTTATCTAGCCTAACATGCTATCAAAGCAAACCGTCTTTATATCTAACCTAAACATGGCATCAAATCTAAAAATATAGATCTAACTTAAACAGAAAAATGAAATTACAAAACTAGCCCTAAACGAAATCATAAATCCAAATCTACAAGCGCATACGATCTAAATGACCTACAACTTAAGAAAAGAAATTATATCCTCTTTTGAAAACAAAAACGAAGATCACCTCGAAAGCTCTCAGATTCAAACACGCCAAAGTTTGGAATCACAGATTTCTCCTCCAAATCTATCTTGATTTCTTTACCAAACTCTGGAGAATTCTAAAAAAAACTAAACTATTAATGTATGGATTCTCTCTAATTTTCAAAAGTATTTTCTCATCTCTTTTTTTCAAGTCTCTCATAAAAAAACTAACCCAAAAAATCAACCTTAAAAATTCAACCATTGTCTACTGACCCAAGGGTCCTAATAATAGAGCTAGGATGAGTTAGATCCGGAAGAAACCAAACTTAACTATAATTCATTGAAGATGATGGATTGAAAGTATTTTAGTTTATGAAAATCTCTGGAAATGATGAGTTCAAGTCATAGAGATGATTTATACTACTTGTTCACCAAGATATTTTCTGATTTATAGGCTATTCAATTCGTTAAATATGGTCAAAAATCTAAACCCCAAGTCAAATTTCGATCAAACTCGAGTTAAAAAACCCTGTGATTCAGTAGACCACTTCACGGGCTAGGCTCGAATTTATACGAACTCCGATTTGAGTGAGTCTTAGACCCTTTGGAAAGATAATTGAGTCTATTTTCAAACCCAATTGGTTTAAATCCATTATCTTTAGTAACATAGCATATATGACCATTTTAACCTTAATGTATTAGAATTGTGCAATTTTTATAAAAAAATCATATCTCCTTCATTTCCAATCGAATCAAAACTCATTTTTATATCGTTGAAAAGATCTTTAAAATGAATAAATTATAATGAAAACAAATTTTAAAAATTATGAATTTTTAATTATGAAAATAGGGTTGAAATCAGATTGTTGTGTCGGGTATTCAAGGCAATTGGACATTTTGCACAAATTAATTTATTTCTACCATCTCTAAGATTAAAAAAACTTTCTAAAAAAGGTTCAATAGATTCATAAGAGTTTGAAAGCTCGTAATCAATTCAAGATCGATAAGGAGTTTAACATTCAATTTCATAATCAATTTAGGACGGTGATCCAACGGCATGGCTTAAAATTATAGCCGATCAAAATGGAGTGTCCATAGGTGGGGTTGGTGAGGTTAACTTGTCACATCATGGAGAACCTCACCTGGCGCACGGGTGTTAGAGAAATCTTCTCGTATACGCTACCCTCTACTTCATAGCCCGATGAGGGTATGCCGCCGAGATGGCTTCTCGTAGTCCATAACCGAGCTCCCATGCCAAGGTGACAGGTCAGAGCTACACGAGGTAGGCATCAGAGTCCGGTTCTTGATGGAGCTAGGCCCATTGTATGGCTCGGTGTGGAACCCTGTTTGATTATTTTATGCCTTCACAATTATCCCCCAACTCACATAATCTCGGTTTTTGACTACAGATGTTATTATACCTTGTTTGATTATGTCTGTATATATAATGTTAGCATTTGTATAAAATTGTCACTGCTCCCCCTCCGCTATGGTGCCCATGGCGCGGACTTCTATGTGTACGTCGTGGGGGATTCCGTGCTCCCTCCTAAAGCTTTCTAGCTTC
>BRYF01000022.1:10110000-10112500 GCA_030159135.1 Actinidia polygama | reverse complement strand
CGTCGTTACACATCTCGCCTAAGAGCGAGGTTACTCCATTTGCCTGCACGACGACTCCATCTTCACGAGGAATCCAGTTCCATGAGACCTTCTCCACCACGTCGCCTATAATCGCATTATACTCTCCAAATGACATATTTCTATTTTATCTCTGATATTCACGGGATCTCCTTCCATACTTATCTATCCGAGGATATCGCCATGATATCCTCACACGATTCTCCATTCTCCAATTATAAAAAGACCGTTCTCTCTACTAGAAAAAGGTACACTCATGCAATTATTTGACCAGTCTCATATAATTCTATTCTGAGAGCTCTGGTATTTTGTTTGGCCGAGCTTTTATTCGCCTTGGTTTGATCTTCACGCCGGGGGTAGGGGGTTTGAGCGGCCTCGTCCCGTCCGGTTACGTCTGTTCCCTTGCACAAGTCGCCCAATTTATTACCGAGGTCATGAGCAATTCTGATTGTTAGTTGTTCGCCCTCAAATTTTTACCACAACAGACTCTAAAACCATTGGAAGCCCTATGCCTCTTACCTACCAAGACAAGAGACTTCATTCTAATGATATAAAGGAGTTTATAATGGACTAAGATGCTTTAATTTATTAATTAATAGATTTTTTATTATTAGATTATGAAAAATACTAATCGCAACTTAATAAGCAGTGATTAACCTCGATAAATAGCAAAAAAAATGTATTGAAGACTTGAAGTGTTTGAAAAGTATCTAAATATTTTTAAATGGTTTTGAGATATGTGAAAGGTGCATGGGAATGCTAGATATTCTCGCATTATCTCTATCTTAATCACCTCTTAGCGAGTGATGGTTAGCGACACCTTAGTATACTAAAAGTAACGTATCATTAATTTCAGAATAATTATACACAAACAAAAAATTTAAACAGAATGAAGCGGCAGAATGTAGACACTTCACTTTCAAATAAAAAAATCTATCCAAATAATTTTTATTTATCAAAATATCATTAACATACAGTTCTTGTAGTACTTTATGTATATATTTTCTGTAAAACGTATCATGTTCCTTAATTTAAAACTCAATTACCCTCTAAAAAGGAGTATGTTATTATGAATTATTGGAGTCGTTAGGATACATGTATACAAGCTCGGGAATCATATCTTTTGAGGAAATTGATCTTCTTCGAGACGTGTAACATATCTTCTCAAGATATGGCTTCTCTTTGGTTAATTAGAGTTTATCCAAGTCCTCCAATGATAGCCTAAAATTTACAGAAAGAAAATAGAAAGAAAATAGGTAGGGGGAAGATTGGTGCATTCGGGAGGGAAAAAAATACACAAAAAGACAAAAACAAAACAAAAGAAGAAAGAAAGAAAGAAAATTATAAAATGATCCTTTTTTTTTTGTAAAATCGAGTTATTATCATCCTACACAAAATTATAAGGGAGTCACTGTCACGTTATCCTACGAGGTATTGTTCACAACATAATTATTAGGTAAACTCAATTGGAGAGACGTGAAACACTTTCACAAAAACGTATTTCTAGTAGTGGTATAATACTCTTGTGCAAAATTCATGAAAACATTTCTAAATACTCTTGTGGAAATTAATGTTACAGTTAGAAACTTGAAAGAAACTGAAACATAACTTGTAAAATAAAAAACTCTAGAGAAACTACTTAGTATAGGTTATTAGTGGATTAAGATTCTTCTGGAGGTTTTCACATTGTCCAGCCATCGGGAAAAAGTTTAATGACGTACTATTAATTCGCAATCTCGTTAAGGTTTTGTTTTGGATTAAGAATTTGATGAGAAAAAAATAAATAAAAATAATTGATTATTCAATAACCCCGAACTATTGAATTGTATAACTTTTTATTTTTATTTATCAAATCATTAATCCCAATACAGAATTCTTGATCTGTCTCCACTCTGTTCTGTTCCCAAGCTAAATGGAATTATATCCAAAAGCACCCCCCCTTCTCTCTCTGGTCCATGCCATACATGCAAGCACCTTTTCATTTTCTTTTTGAACAAAGCTACAATCTGAAAATGGTTGACCTTAAATATATGTAAAAACCATATTTTTCTTCATCCAATTTGTGTTGTTTCTTCAACAATTTTTCTCATAATAAACCCCCGTCAAATTGGGCACCAAATTAGGACTTAAAAAAGAATAAAGTGTGGAACAACGTCATCCCAAAATGGTTAGAGTGGGAAACAGTTGACTATACCAACCCTAACTGGACGAAATTTGACGGAAGGTTCAAATTGTGACCGAAAATAAACTACAGGTTTATTTAGTTTCAATTGAAACTGTAAAATTTAAGTTTTTACCAATACCAAACTCTAGAATTTTTTTGTACTTTTTCCTCTATTTTTCTGATTTTAGAGCAAATTATTATTTATACAAACTCCAACTCCAAATCTCAATTTATATCTCCAACCGTGGTTCAACCGGTTATATAATAAACAAATATTAAAAATATATTTAAATAAAAATAATTACTAAAAAATTATAA
>BRYF01000022.1:10102500-10105000 GCA_030159135.1 Actinidia polygama | reverse complement strand
CATAGCCAAAACTAAGGCTAGTTTTAGGATTCAATTTGGCTTTTCTAATCCACGCAAAGGAAGTTAATTCTATTTGGATAAGACTTTTAAGCAAACCACCTTAAAAAGAAATATTTTTAATGAAAAGAAAATGTGCTCACATCCCCAAAGCAATAATGATTAATGACTAAATATGATGACAAGAATGCCATCAAATTAAAATTACTTTAGAAATATAAATTATGCAATTACTTAAGGGAAAAAAATGAAAACTCAAATATCCCAACAAAAAATGCAATTTTAATAAAACAAAAAACAATGCTCAAAATCACAACTTATTTTTTTCAAATATTTGTCAAAACTTCTAAAGAATAGATTCTAGATTCTAAAACTCGAAATCTATAATATCTTATTTATCAAAGTTTCTAATTCTCATTCTGAACAAAAATAATCTTAAAATAAAAGTAAATCTAAAAATTGTTTACTATTTTAAAATTAACTTTTAGTAATTTAAAAGTTTTGACAACCCTTTAACTTTGGATCTTTCTCTCATAAAACCAATTAATCAAATATTTTAAAAAAAGAGAGTGGGGTGGGGTGTCCTTCCAAATCGGGAAACTAATTTTGAACCACAATTTTTGGACACGTATCAAAAACCGTCCATAGGGGATAGTTTCCACAAGAGGGAGCCGAAGTTTTGGCGTGTCCGAGTGTCGACAAATGATACAGTACGACACGACAACAAGTATGACAAAGTTTTGTACGTGACGTGTCTGGATAAGGACGATCGGATCCTGAATTGAAGTTGATGGGCATTGGGCCATTGAATTTTTGTTGCCTCGTCAAACTTCACACCACGGCACCAAAGAATACAAGCACTTGAGGAAGCTCTCCTATTGGTCCATCTGTCCCACCCTCTTAAAATGGATAAACCCCACGCTATATACATTTCCAAAATGGTTGAAATTTATGTGGTTAAGATGAATTAAAAATAGAATTATCAAAAACTAAAGTAAAAAATTGTTGCAATCGTTATACTATTGACTCGTGATGGAACTATCCAGGGTAATGGCACCATTTGAAAATAAACCTTAATCTTAAAAACTCACTTGTCTATTGTAGGGTAGGGTAGGGTAGGGTAGGGTAGGGTCCTAGAAATATTAGGGAGAATTAATTTTGGCAAATACCACGTTGTTCAAGTATTTGGAAATTTTAGAAAAAAATTCCATCAATTGATCTTCAATTCCTTATTGTATTTGTTATGGAGAGTAATGGGTGAGATTTTCAGCCTATTGTCTATTAAATTTAAAATTGTCTATAAAACTTAACTTCACGACAATGAAAAACTTTTATAGATAGATAGTGACATTTTCTCAATAATCATACCGTTTTATATTTTTATTTAGGAAATTTATTTCTACACTCCTTGGAGTGATTTTTATACTCCAAAATAGCAGTGTAGAAATCAACATCAATAATGGTGTTGATTTCTACACTCTTATTTTGGAGTGTAAAAATCACTTTTTAGAGTGTAGAAATCATTTTCCTTTCATTTATCACGAAAGTTATTCTAGACAAACATTCATGAATAGACCTATTTTTTCATGAATGATTATAATTATTATTAGGATAATTAAATTCTTTAAATCAAGTACCCAATTGTTAATTAAAATAAATAGTACAATACTTAAATAATTAATTGTGATGTGACATGTGGGCCAATCAGTTATCTCTAAAAAAAAAAATACATTCCAACATTATGCTCGTAGAAAAGAATTTCTTTTTCCAAAAACACAAGGGGTGTGATGTATAATCAAAGTTGAGATTTATCAGGGATAATTTTTTTATACAATGCATACTATATGTGGTGCGCCTACATTTATGTGAGTCGGGTGAGTTTGAACTCTACCATATGTCTTGTCCCTATCTTTTTCGTTAAAAACTTAGTGTAATGTGAGTTATACGTAGGCTCCATTTGGTAATGTTTAAAAGTCAAGCTTTTTTTAAGCTTGTTATCAAAAAAATTATTTTTTTTAATTTTTTTTTGCTTGTGTAGTTTTACTTTAGCTAAAACTAAGCAAAAAAATAAAAATAAAAAAGCAAAAAAGTCAACTCTGATTGGTTTTTTTGCTTATTTTAAGCAAAAAAACTAAAAAAAAACTATAAAAAAAATAGTGCCAAACGGAGCCACAATATGAATGCGGTGCAAAATTTTAATTTTTTTTAGTGATTTTAGTTTGATAATTTTTGAACTACTTTTTTTCCCACAAAATACACTCCCTTTTATTCATAGAGTAAATTTCACTGATCTCCTTTGAGATTTCTAATAAATACAGATACTCTCTTATTGTTTTAAAAATAACACTGATCTTTCTTACTTATAAAATTAATATCAAGATTTCCTCTTAAAGTTCATAATGATACGTGTTTAACTTCTTATGAACTAAAGTGATTTCCAACCATTGTTATGATTTCATGATCATATACAAAGTAAACATGATTTCAAAAACATAAGTTTATA
>BRYF01000022.1:10097500-10100000 GCA_030159135.1 Actinidia polygama | reverse complement strand
CTATTAGTGTTAGTTTGGCAGATATAAATACTTTAAAAAATTCTCAACCAAGCAATATGGAACTTTTCATCTTCACGCATTTTTGTGAACAATTTCTCATTTAACTCTTATCTATTTTGAGCAAGTGAATACACTGTGGTTATCTACTCGCAGAACTCGTTCCACACATGGTTCAACATTTTCAGTAATCGGGACCCATCCAAATATTTTGGGTCCAAATCAACTCAAACTTAACTTTTTTCAACAATGTACAGTTCATCTGGGCTTGAAAGGTTCGCCTTGCTAACTTTTGCATTAATGCCCGAATGACTGATTTTTTAAGAGATTCGAATTGGAGACCAGAGAGATAAAATCCCAAATTCTTATCGCTAAATCAACTCCATTCAAATTAGCGCTTTATCACTAACACTAAATACGATTCACCTAGCCACGCTTGAAAGACTCATCTTATTAATTTTTGCGTTGACGCTGAATAACTTGTCTTTTTAATATATTCCAATTGGAGACTTGGAAGATAAAATCCTAAATTCTTATCGCTGAACCAACCCTGCGCAAAAAATCTCGGGTATAAATTTGTATATGTTTGGAAGAGTGGCGATGATGTTGAAATGTAAGAGAGTAATGCTGATGGGGTGGGTTGTGTGAGGAGGTAGGTGAGAAAAGTACAGGCCAGCTAGAACAACCCTTGAAGTAAACTTCATTACCCCTTGATATGATAGATGTTGCCCACCCCTGATTCGATTTGACTTGTTGTTTCTCATTTTTTTTTGATACAAACGAAAATTCTTTCTTTGTGGGATTTTTGAAAAAGTACGTGTGGGAAGTTACCCAACCAATGTAGACTTTTTGGGATTGGAATGTGGCCATTGAAACGAAACTACGCCATTTCTGTTTGGAAAATGCTATGGGTACTCTAATATTACACTCCAAATGCATACCTAGGTGAGGTGGAGTATTTGGATTGGTTGACATGACTGGGTGGACCCCACACCCAGCCAATCCAAATACTCCACCTCACCCAGGTGTGCATTTAGAGTGCAACATTAGGATACCCATAACACTACTCTTTCTGTTTCCTTTGTTGTCCTACTATTATTTCTATTTATCTCGTTTCTTTCCTTCACACTTCATAGCCACGTAATAAACACTCTATAAATAAAAATAATAATTCTACGTCATGTATTTTGTTTTCTTATAATCCGGTGTCTGGGTTAATTACCATACACACCAATAATTAAGGAGCCATAAAGTTAATAAGAGCAAACTTTCCGTGACTCCAAAATCTTGAACGTTTGATCTTGTTGGGATTTGATCTTCTAACTTTGAAGAAAAATCTACTACATGCCTCATAACATATTCATTGTGGATATGATTCATATCACACCCCTTTGAATTTATACCATAAAATATCTTATTTTTTGAATATTTTTCAGATGAAAACTTTGGATGACTAGTACTTTTCTTAAAAAGGAAAAACAATTTAGGGGAAACAGTGTTCTTATATCAATCGAGATATTATCAATGTAACAAATTGTTTTTGTCAAATGCCAAAAGTATTATCTCTACATGTGTTAAATTTAGGGTATGTTTGTTTGGGAGATAAGAATGTCGGATTGGATTACAAATCTTATGGAGCCACTAATATTGTATTTGTTGACTCTCTTTGAGGTTGGATATGTAATCTGATGGATTTTTAATCCATCAAATTTGCCGAATTTGTAATACCACCCGTCATCCATTATTACAAATTCAATGGGTATGAATTAGGCTTAAAGTTACTAAAATATCAATAAAATATCTAAAATTACTAAAATACGACACTATGATTTATCCAAATAATTTGATTTTAAATACGGAATTTTTTAGCAATGATCATATATATATATATATATATAAAGACATCCATTTGTTCAAATCTTATCACTTCAACATATAAATTTTACTGTCTCATTTAATTTTTAAAGTTAAAAAAAATTATAAGTCTTATTTAAAAAGATTATTTTAAATAGAGTGGTCAAACAAGTAAAAAAAATATTTTTTTTAAAAAAATACACTAAGGATAATAATAAAATAGATTAATCTTATTTCAAAGTATTTTTTATTTTTACTAATTTTTATTGTTTGAAGAAAAAAATTAAAAAAAAAATCATAAGGGCTCACATGGTGCATAAAATCAAAATTTAAGTATAACATATATATAAACCATAGAGTGGTCAGACAAGTATGATTTTAATTAAAATAAATTTATTTTTTATATTTAAAATAAATTCTCTTTTGCATAGCACGAATTTTACTATTAATATATTTTTTTATATGGAATGATATGATAAATTGGTGCCTAATTATTTTAAATTAAAAAGTTCTTTAAAGAGATTATTATTTTAAAATTATGATGTGAGGGTAATCATGAAAAATATGAATAAAAGTGTTTAATCCAATACTCATATTCATTGTAAAACAAACAAATGCATATTGAGATTTCACATGATTAGTAGTCTGA
>BRYF01000022.1:10072500-10077500 GCA_030159135.1 Actinidia polygama | reverse complement strand
TGTGTGAAAGTAACCATCCTCATATGATTACTAATATTAAATGTTGGATAATTGGAGAGATAGGGTTGAAACTTTAAATGGTGATTGGAAGAATCTGTCCAAAAAAAATATATATAAAAAAATTAATTGGGATAGCATGAAGGTTTGACTTTTAATGCTTCAGTGGTCAAGATGAGATCTCTATTATAAACCTTTCTTGGATCTTGTTCTAAGGTTTATATTCTCATTGATCTTATTGAAGTACATGCATTCATCACACATTTTTATGGGTATGTTTTTAGATCACCTTATGACCAATTGTTCTCATGTTTGTGTGATATTTGAGCATTTTTGATATTAATTCTTTTATGCTACGATCATCATTAGACTCATGAATTATATTTTGTGTTTTGATGATAAGCATGCTGGGGTTAAGACATCGGTCTGTAAACATACCCTGATTTTGTTTTATTTTAGACTAATCCAATTTTGATTGATTGATTTGCATGAATGCTATTCTTTTTTTTTTAAACATATCTCTCATTTGTCCTTAATTGTGTGATTGTTTGATAATTCTTTATCATTTTGAGACAATGAGGGAGAGAGAAAATTTATGTGCTTATATATTATTTAAAAGAAGAATACATTAAAGGGGAGACATTATGCTTATATCTACCGGTTATTTTTTTCTTATTTCTTATGCTTATTTTATCAATTTATTCCAAAAAGGGGAGAGTAGTGATCTTTTATTTTCTTATTATCTTATATCTCTTAATTCTATATTGTTTTTATATCTCTCTTACACTTGATCAGATTTATTGTTTTCTTGTCGTATGTGCAGGAATGATGCTAAGTGTAATTGTTGTGATTAAGGTTTTATCATTGTAATTTTTTATTTTCCTGTAATGAGCTTTAGTATAGGATTTTAGTCACGAAATTTCCAAAAGAGAATTTTGTAAGGTTGTGTGATTGGCAAAATTTCATGACATGTCTTATTTGATGTAATTTGGAGATTTAGGTTATCAATCACAAGCATTCAAAAATATTTTCAAGCATATTCATGCAAGCTCGTGCTAAGAGAGACTTATATGATACATCACGGATGATAAATGGGACTTCGCGGGACCTCGCAGGTACTTCATGGGATGTCGCGGGTACTTCGCGGGATCAAGAACCAGCAAGACGCGAAAAACTGTAGTATCAAAAATTGGGTTTTTTAGGATTTTCTGCTCTTATAAAAGGCCCAATACACTTCCTAACAAGATATTAGAGCTGCCTCTATCATGATAACCTAGAGAAAAGTGTTCTTTATCTTTTGAAGATCTCAAAAACACATCTTAGCATAAATCTTCTTCAATCACATTGAAGAAATCAAAATCCTTGATGGAGTTCAAGGCGTGAAATTCGTTCTAAGGGGATCTGAACGGTGATCAAGCACGGAGACGATGATTCGTGGATACGAGCTAGATCTACACAATCATTAGATCATGGAGTTGATATGTTTTGATTATAAGAGTCTTGTAATCGTCTGAACATCGAATTATAGTGCATGATCTTTGTCCGGAGAAGTCGGAGAAGTGAACACGTGATTTTTCTCTCATTCAAGGGTTTTCATGGTAAAATTCTTGTGTGCTTCTTGGTTGATTTATTTATTTCTTTTTATGTCTTGGACCATACAATATTACTCAAAGTTGTGATATCCTAATTTAACATGATAGATTTTAGATTCTTGAATAAAACAAATGCTAGGTTTTTCACTGTTAATAGTTAAAAAAAACATTGTTGATGATTTTCTACTGGTATTTTTGTTAAAAGTCTAAAATAATTGTCCAGGGTAAATATAAATATAATTTATTCAGTGTCTTTTTTTGTGTGATATGGTGGTTTAATATGAGAGACCAATAATTTTGGTCCAAACCTAATAAATCAAAAACTATTCTAACCGAACTGTTTGATTTTGTATCCCATTCGATTTGGCTTGGCCAAAATCTAAATTTTCGATTTAGACTCAAAATTTGGTTTAAAATCAAACCAAATAAACTGTTAACATTCTTACTTATAAATAATATCAATTACATGATTAGTTGGACGGTTTTACCCCACCTTCTACTGGAACGATGTCGTTTGCAAAATGAAAATCAAGGCATGGGTGCAAGATGAGCTGCCTTGGGTGCAAGTTGGATATGCCTAATAATTAGTTTTCGTAGAGTAAGTCAGACGTGTCTCGAGTGTAAGACGAGTTGTCCTGGGTGCAAGTTGGATATGCCTAATAGTTACTTTTGTGGTACAAGATAGGCGTGTCTCGAGTGCAAGTCGAGTGTGCCCCGAATGCAAGCCGGATATACCTAGTGATTTAAGTCAAGAGTGCCTAGGTGCAAGTTGTGTGGGTTCTGGATGCAAGTCGAATATGCCCTGAGTGCAAGTTGGATATACATAATGGTTATTTTTCGTAGTATATGTCAGGCGTGCTTAAAGTGCAAGTAGGATATACCTTATGTGCAAGTTGGATAGACTAATAGTTATTTTGCAATATGCCCCGAGTTCAAGTAGGGTGCAAGTCTTATATGCCATGTTTTTATTTCGCAAATAGTGTTCCAATAGAAGGAGGGATAAAATCATCCAACTCACCATGTAATATATATTATTTACAAATCATCACCTGTAACGATATTATTTTGTGTCAGATTACTAAATTGATATATAGGCTTGATTATAACACTAAACTAAATTTTTTCCTCATTTCTTCTCGAATACCCACAAAATGTTATAAAACTTTTCCGCATTTATTTGGCTACCTTCTGGTTTAGTTTCCTTATATAACGATAACACAAGACCATCTAATGGACTGTACCCTATTGATTGGAATTAAGCATGTCAATAGGTCCGATTAGATTTGCATTCGATCTGCAACAATTTATTTTTTTAAAAAAAATCGACCCAAAATCCATTAAATCCAAATTTGATTCTTAACGGATCAAATTTGGATATTATCTGATTCGATCCGTTAACCCATTGGACCCATTTACGAATAAATGAAATTTTTTCTTTTTTCTTTTTCATAAAAGAATAACTGTTTTTTTATAAGAAAAAAACACTGTTTCTTTAGAAAAAACTGTTTATTTACTTGAAAATATATATTTAAAAAATATATATATATATATTGTTTTGATAAAAATCATTTTTTTCCAGAAAACTATTTTTTAAATAAATAGTTATTTAAAAAAAATTGTTATATTTCTGAATTTTTTTAAAAACAATGATATTTTTTTAAAAATAATTTTCCAGAAAAATGTTTTTTTAAAAAAACTGTTTTCAAAAACTTTTTTGTGAAAATAGTTTTTTTTATATATATATATATATATATATATATTTTAAAACAGTTTTATTTAGAAAAAAACAGTTTTATTTTAACTTTTTATTCTTTAAAAATAATCTTTTTTTGTAAAAAAAATGTTTGAGTGACCTTATTTTTGGACTTGGTTTGCAATTTTAGTACCGGGTAGTTTTATTTAACTTTATTATATGAGTTGGTTTGATATTAGAAAAAAAAATAGACCGGATTTTATTTTTGGACCAGTCCATGTAAGTCGATTCGGATTCGGATTTAGATTAAATTTGAATTTGTTTGTAATCGGATCGGAGCGAATTTTTACAAATTTAATTTAAATTTGATTCATTGATAGACGTAATTGGAATATAACGCATGGTTTAGTTTAATTTTGTTATCAGATGGATCTTATGGTCACCATAACATTTTTTATAATTGTATTGATTTAGGGCCTTGAAGAAAAAATCATCTGGACTTTGGATATACACTCCACTATAAAACAACAAAAAAAATGTAGAGATTTTAAAGTTGAGGAGAGGTGCCAAATGCCAATATAGTAATTTTTTAAAAAAACAACAACATATAGTGCGTGTATATATAGATATAGATATAAATATATTATAAAGAATTTACACAAAAATTGAGGTTGTCGTGGCCTTAGCTTGCCTCAAATGTAGTTCCACATATAATCAAGATTGTGTTGCATTGCGGTATTTCATATGCAAATCAAATGTTTTGATTTTATCTACTCGTTGACTCGTGTAATTTAAAATAAAATAAAAACTCTTTCTATTGTTTATAAATTTAGTCGTCTAGGGTGTTGGACACCCTAACTCTTAATTTTTATTTTATTTTTCAATTTCGTGAGGATAAATGGGACCAGAGTCCCATGTCATTAGCTGCAGAAGGGACCTGCTACGTAAATGGGGACAGAGGTGATGTATTTATCTCTATGGACATGTGATTGAGATAGTGGTTGGATTAGAATTTAGGATCAATTTGTACTAGCTAAAAAATATTATAAGCTTTTTGTTTTTGGTTAAAATATGAAAAGTAAGATAAGAAATCAAATTCTTTTATTTGGGATAAAAAATCATCTACTTTGTTTAGCTATGAATTATTAAAAAATCACTAATGAAAATCGAGGCCAAACAGGTAAAAAAAACTATTTTTTAAAAATCAAAACACAACTAAAAAATATAGACCAAACATGTCGTTGGAAACAATAATTAGACCAAAATGCGACATTGAGCCAACCCTGGGTCTCTTTTCTTGTAACTTCTTTATGTTGGAAAAAGTGATTCGGCAACAAAAAGAATTCCAAAGAAACAATTTTATTAATCAACAATAAACTGTAAATTACATAAATAAAATGTATAAATTAAAAGTAGAGATATAAACAGTAAATTGTTAGGCCGAGTCCTGCAATCGCAGTCTCCTTAAGAAAGATTCGTCGCCTACCGAGGGTGTTGTAGGATTGTTGTCGACGTCTTCCTCCCAGGATAAAACGGCTAGAACCACTAACTTCGGAACACCTCCGAAGTATCCTTGACGAACTAAACTTTATCTCTCTCTCTCTCTCAAAGAACTAAAGTGTTTGTTGTGTATTTGGTGTGTTTTTCAAGCTAACAAAATAGCCTTTTTATAGGTAAAAAAATGACCTTTCAAGTTAGAAAACTCCCAGCCATAAACA
>BRYF01000022.1:10045000-10050000 GCA_030159135.1 Actinidia polygama | reverse complement strand
CCAGCAATAGCAGCAGTAGACTGAGGACGAGTGTCTCGGCGGGTAGGTTTTTTGTGGCAGTCGGACGTATAGTGGCCAGGACATCGCTGGCGACAGTGTTTGCAAACCCGAGCAGGACAAGTAAGCAAGCGATGATCAATGGCATGACAAAATGTGCACTCATTATGCCGAGAGGCCGAACCAGATGACTGAACACTAGAGGATGAAAAACCTCGAGAACCACCATAGGATCCACGACCTCTGGAACTAGGAGCAGCAAGAGCGGTATCCACACGGGCAAGCGAAATCAAGCCAAGACGAGTCTCCTCAGATAAGAGCTCAGAGATAGCCTGCTCCAGTGTAGGAAGAGGAATGCGATGAAGCAGAGAGGCACGAACCGGCTTATATACATCAAATAGCTCCATTAGAAACATAATAAGATGCTGCTGATCTCGATAGGTGGCAAATAAAGTAGCATCAACAGCATTGACCCACTTAGGCTCGGACGGAGTCAACTGGTCCCATTTAGAATATATCTGAGGCAAGAAGCACTGATAGACTGTCCAGGTTCCTGTCTCTATCGGCACAGGGAAGTCAGAAACTGATACTGACAAGCCAAATCAGCAGTAGTATATCTAGTATCCAGAAAATCCCAGATGGCATGAGCAGTATCAAATTGCCCAAACTGTAGACTAATAGAAGGAATAGAGGTATTACGGATCCATGTGATAATCTGATGATTCTTACTATCTCATTCTTCCAATCGTACAATGAACTCAGTAGGTGTCTCAGCAGTACCCTACGCCGGGGGCTTAATAGCTCCAGTAACATAATGCCAAAGTTTCCTTCCTTTTAGGAAACTGGACATTTCCTGAGACCATGGTATATAATTTGGACCTTCCAGAGTGATAACAATAGGTCTAGAAACTTCAGACCTATCCATAATGATAGCTACAAGTACAAACAATCCAAGCCGTAGAGAAGACAAGTAGAAGATAGTGCAAAAATAGCAACTATAATAGTAACGAAGTAGAAATAGCAAAAATCGAGTGCAAAAACGGAATCAGAAGGCCCAAATTACTCTAGGAGATGATCCTGGAACCCAGAAGCTGCTGAGTGGCAAACTTCTGAGACCAAACTGTCAAATCAGAAACTTCTAGGGGACGGTCACTGTAATTTACCCAGGTCAGATGACGTGGTAGGTAGGGATGACGTGCCTAGAGAATGCTGACGTGGCAGATGACGTGGCAGAGTGACGTGGCTGAGAATCAGGGCTGACGTCACAGGATCAGGGCTGACGCACGCCTAGGTGCGTGGGGCGCATGCTGGACGCGAGGGTAGCGCGTGGGAGCGCGTGGTGGCGCGCTGCGAGTAGATCTTACTCGCGGGTGGTGCAGGCGGCGCGTGGGCGCGCGTACAGTGTCCGACGGCGGTTTTCTTCCCTTCTCTGAGTTCAGAATTTCATGAGGAACACAATGGTGTGTTCAAATATCAGATCCGAACAGAATTTTGTTCAACAGAAAATAGAGCAGGTTACGAAATCAGAGATAGAAAAGAAACGAAAATCGAAGAAGAGAGTTAGAGAACCATGACTCTGATACCATGTTAGAATAATATACGTATATATATATATATGTGTATATATATATATCTATATATATGTTGAGAGTAGAGAAAGAGAGAAGAAGGAGAACTTTGAATATATTAGAATGAATTAGGTTACAAAGAAAGAGAAAGGGGGTTTATATAGACAAACTAGGTTAGGATAAAAAGACTAAAATACCCCTAGGGTATATACAATAGTTATATACATCAACAAGTATTGTATTCATTCATCTCCAATCCTTGATGGTGTTGCCGGTGATGTGCTGAACCCCAACTTCGGCTTACGTGGACCTGACAATTGCTCGAGATTGGATGCGGAACTCTAGACGGATGTCCTTCCTTGTATCACCAGTGGCCCTCGAGATTACTTGATCCTACAGTTTGTGTACAACTTATGCATCATAAAGACACCGTCTAAAGATAATGGAGAGATCGAGAGGAAAAATCTCGAATGCAGTTCCTATGCTCTCTATGCTGGTAGATCGTGGAGTTATTATCTATCTATATGAAAATCCAAACAGCAACCAATCACTCGTCATGGTACTCAGAAACTTTTTTCTTTTCTTTTTCCAATTCACTGTGAACTTTCACTCATTATATATGTTTACTTTATATTTCCACCTACGTGAATTTGTTTGCTGAAATCACTCTAGAATCCAAAATGAAAGAGTTATGCACAAGTTTCCTCGTGTTTACTTTCTGTTGGTACCTATGTGAATTTGTTGCTAAAATCACTCCAGAATCCAAAATCAAAGAGCTATGCACAAGTTTCCTCGAATAAATTTCCAAACTTCAAATCTTTCAAGTTCTGCCTATATTCTTTTTATTTTCCAATCAAATCCAAAAGTTCATAAATCTTTGTTTTGGAACCCTTCTTTGTTCACAAGGAATTACAGTAGGTTATCTTGATCTAGACAACCGCATCGACTAATTTGTTACACCTCATAGTTCGTTTATTTGTTATATTTATGCAATCGTGTGTTGGTTTTATGGGGCCTGGTTGATTTTCTGGTAAAGCAGCTTGGGCTTCTCTTGGCCTGACGAGGTAGAATGTTTGGTTATCAGTTTCTTAAATGAGGTTTATGTGGCATTCATTTTGTGTACAATTATTTTTTTATTTCTTTGGCTATTTGTTGTTATATATCTTGTTTATTTGTGTTTGAGCTCTCGTTTTTCTTCTTTGTCATTCTTTGTAACTAAGACGACACACTATTGTAATAGGCCACAATAATTCGTAATCTTTTCAAGCATGCCATACACAAACATTCATAACTACGGCCAATATAATACACAATCAACACCACAAAAAGTTGTAACCAAAAAATCATAAAAATACATTGCAAATTACAAAAATATGTAACAAATGAACCCTAAAGTTCGTAACTAACAACAAAAATGTACAATTCTATTTTTTTTGTGCTACGCACTCGTTCATAACTACACCACAAAATTTTGTAACCAACATCACAAAAATACATAAAAAATTAAACAAATTAACAAATAAAACATATTTATCTTGGTTCTTAGATCAATGTTATTCTTGAGACTCAACTATTATATAGTATTTTATGATGAGCTATAAAATAGTTGGCTGAGAATATGGCCCAGTTAGAGATGATCATGCTTATGATGTGGATTGGCCAAGAAAAAGAAAATGAAATTCTAGGCAAACAATTATGGCACATTAGAGCTGCTGCGAAGGAAAATGGATAGAAATTCGTTAAAAGAATTCATTTTGGTTTCATCACACAAAAACAATTTACATGCTACAGCTGGCTGTGGACTGGTATGGTTGCACGTTGTTTGGCAAAACACAACTGGTTTCAACATGTGCTAATTTGTCTCTGGCCTGATGGAGATCTGTTGGAGTTAGTGACTCATATTGTTAATACTAAGTCCGAGAATAATGGGGCTCGTGGGCAGAACGGAGCGGAGCGGAGCGTGATATTTTGGGGGTTTTACCATTGTATCTGGAATTAGGGTTTCATATATATATTCGTATAACCCTAATCAGTTGTAATCTTTTCTTGAAAAAATTAATAAGAGAGATTGTTGCTGCCGCCGAGAACGTAAGTAGTCACGCTGACTGCTGAACCTCGTTAAATCCTTGTGTTTTTGGTTCGTTTATTCTCGTTTTCATTGCATCGTATATAGATCTTTATGCAACAAGATAATCGAAGTTAAACCAGGGTTAGTATTGTTCTGTTGGTTTCGATTTGCTAATTTCTACCAATTGTGAGCAGTTTAGTTGTTATTTGTGGTAATTTCGTTGTGCCCATAGCTTGGTTTGATTTTGGTATGGGTTGTTGTATGACCATTTGGGTTTGGTTGTTGATAGTGAAATTGGATAAACCTTTATTTACTGGTTTAGATATTATGCTTGTTTTAAATTCAACGGGTTTAGTCGTTCACTTGTCCCATTTGGGTTTTGCTGGGCTAGTGGCGTCTCCCCATTTCCTAAGCGTGAGTTTAGTGATATGGTTATCACGGCTTTGAGGGGTTGATGATGCCTGTGCTCGTATCCTAAGTTAGATTAGGGATTAGCTAAACATCGGCATGCTCAAATGGGCTTAAAATCTAAACCAAGTTGGGTGTATATGTTACTTTAGTTATACGGTTTCCCTATCCTTGAGGGACGTTCAAGGTTTTGTTGCGTTTCCTATCCTAGAGGGGTATTCAAGTTTTTTCTTGCCTTCCCGTCGTGGATGTGCTTGGGTTCCTTCATGGTTTGTATTGGTTGGTGCTTGCCCATATCCCCCTTGTTGTTCTCTCCTTCCTTTTGGTTGGTTTAGGGAGAAACACATGCATGTGCATTCACCAATTCACTTTCCCTATCCTTGCGGGTTGTGCAAGGTTAAATTTTGATGGCATAGGTTTCGTTTTGTGTTTGCTGCGGACGTGTATTGTAATTCCTTGTAAACGTGTAACCGCACTTGTGGATCGACCTTTTTATTTAACCCGTTTTATTATCAAAAAAACAAACAAAAAATTAAAATTCACTAGTAATTTCATTTCCCTCTCATTTTCGTTTTCCTTGACCCATTGAAGATCCGTATTTGGCAATAGATCTGCACATGTACTCTGCTTATATATAATGATGTGTCTGTGTGAACTTCTTTTTAGCTAAAATAATTTAATTTTCTTTCCTATTATGGCATGAAGAATAATAACTTTTATTTTGTATTGACTTTTGACAAATGGAGCGAAGGAACCACCTCTCTTATTTGGAATTCATGAATAGGAGCCTCCAAAAAACAATCATTTCTTTGTGCCAGATTAATACCTCTACTACCTTGTTACTTGCAAATAGATCATTGAAGAGTTGTGCTTCTTTTTACGATGCCGTGCACTATTGCTATGGTTTTCATTTACCGGTTGAGAATTCCTGAACAACTTGCTTTCCATCTATCTACTGA
>BRYF01000022.1:10005000-10007500 GCA_030159135.1 Actinidia polygama | reverse complement strand
GTAGTAAAGAATAGTGTTACCGGTAGAACACCATCCAGAAACAAAATGCTAATAGTCACTACCGGTAGTGGAAGAAAGTAATACCGGTAGACTACCATCCAGTGGATAAATACAATAATTCACTACCGGTAGTGTAAAAGAATACTACCAGTAGACAACGAACCAGTGGTGAAAATCTAAATAATTACTACCGGTAGTGAAATGAGTACTACTGGTACACGGACATCTAGCGGCAAAATCCGAAATATCACTACCGATAGTGAAAATATTACTACCGGTAGGTCGGGCCCTCGAGCCATTTCTAAAAAACAAAGGAAACTACCAGTAGGAAGAATATGACTACCGGTAGACATCGCAGAAAACAGAACGATTTCAGATCTCAAACCCCCAAACCTTTCATATAACTCAAATTTCTCATTAAGGGTTCAACACCCAAATAGACTATGTTTAAACCATCAACAACAACCTCAAGATTAAACCCCACAAGGAAAACCCCATTTACCTCTAATCCAAGCAATGCAATCTCCAAAAGGATTGTTGAAGATGAGATAAGCTCTAACTCTCCAACCTTCTTGGCTTGAATCAAAGCCATCGTTGAGTAGATAACCTTACTCCAAGAATCACTACTTAAACCACACTATCACTCACTTAAATCTTGCTCTAAATGCTCAAAGCCCTAAAGAGAGAGAGAGAAGAAGAGAAGAGAAATAGTGTTGAGATTGTTTTTGGTTAAATGAGGAGAGAGTGAAAGATATATATGAATATAGCCATAAGCCCTTAGGTCTTATTTGGTTCACACTCTAAATAAAATCCAACTCTGGATCCAATTTAAACTCAATCTCGCACAAGGCCAACTACAAGCCCACTAGCAATTTCAGTGGCTCATGCTTAAGCCCAACAACATCCAAAGTGGCGAACTAAATTAAATAGGTCCAATTATACTAAAGTCTAAATTTATTTTAAAAAAGAATTAAAATCTTACAACCTCCACCACTTAAAAAAATTTCATCCTCGAAATTAAATAAACGTACCCGTTTGACTAAGAAGCTCCGGATACTTCGCGCGAACTTCGGATTCACGCTCCCACACGATCCTATATCTCAAACGGACCAATAGACCTTGGCGATAGCTTGTCGCTATACCCAAAACGCATCAATCCCCTATTGGGTGAAATTTTCAATGGAGAATTCGATCTCCCGATGCGGTAGTAACTCCGTTAGGTCCTTTAGAAACGCATCTAGGAATTCACACACGACCGGTGGCACAACCACACTAGCTTCACTACCCTTGTTAATCAAACAATCTGAGAAAAGAAAATTTAATTCCTCTTGTTTACGCACATCGGTAGACGATGAGCTAAAGCTATAACTCCGATCTCCCGCAACGTAAAAGTGGTCATCCTCAAGCATACAAAAGGTAACTCGATGCTACAAACAATCTATCGTAGCACGATAGTCGGCCAATCAATCCATACCAATGATTTCGTTAAAACTAGTTATATTTAACACAATGAAGTCGAACACCAAATGTCGATCGATAATCTCAACCTCACAAGACCTACATACTCGTCTCAAGGTTGTCCTACCTCCAATTGGAGTATCTAATAGAAGTATCGAATCTAACACTTCTATTTCTAATTCCAATGCCACAATAAACAATGATGCGATGAAAGAATGCGATGCTCTTGTGTCGATGAGAACATGAACCCAAGAATTGAATATAAAAAGTACCTCATACGATAGAGGTATCGAACTGTGGATCCGGTTGTCCTGCGGTCCATGAAGGTCCAACTACCGACGTCATTGCGTAAACTCGTCCTTGAGTCCTCTGACCCTGTTGACCCAAATTCTGCTGTCCAGACTAATGAGAAGATTGAACTAACGTAAATACTGGTGTTGCCCTAGACGCCTAAATTGACTACGTAGATTACTGAGATCTTGTCGCTCCTTGAGTATCCTTCTTCTGTGTGCATTACCTCATGACATGGCCGACTTGACCACACTGGTAGCAAGTAAGTGGCATTCTGTCATGTGACTGCTCCTGAGTCATACTGCAAAACGGTCCCCTCTGTTGAGACTGCCACAACTGTTGACCCCTATGTGGGCAGTCCGCAATACGATGCTCTTGTTAGTGACAACTAAATCAAACTAATCATACCCAAGATGATTGTCCAGATGACGCTGCTGGAAGAGCAGTTGAAGGTTTAGTAGAATACTGTTGCTGCGAAGTAGAACTGTTTGATTTCTTTGAATAGCGCCCCTCAGATTGAGCACTAGTACCATCACACTGTGACTTAAGATTCAAAATCTTCTAGTCTAATTCAAGGTTTCCTCTATGGCCGCCGCTGAGTTAAACATAGTCGAGTAAATTTTGATCAAGTTTCCCGCAATCTTATTCCTTATCGATGGCCTAAGCCCCTTCATAAACTGTTTCTCTTTTTCTCCTCCGTTGACACGAATGCCCTAGAAACCCTCGACAAGCTAGTGAATTTGGACTCATA
>BRYF01000022.1:9982500-9990000 GCA_030159135.1 Actinidia polygama | reverse complement strand
GTTCAAAGACATGAGCTATTGTCTACTCTATTAGGATTGTTAGCCAGAAAACAAACTACGAGGGGGTGAAATAGGTTTGCTAGGATTAATGATCAATTAAAAATTTATGTAAAAGATAGATTAGCTATGCATTCTAGTCTAGGCTAATTACATAAGCAATTAAAGGGAAGAGAGAAAATAGTGCAAACGATTTATAGTGGTTCGACAAATCTTTGCTATGTCCACTCTCCACGCTTCTCTTTGGATGTTTACTATCTTCAAGCTTGCAGGTGCTTGAAAATATTTACAATTACTAGAACACTTTTAGTCTTCAAGAGAATCCCTCTCTTGAAAATTTTACAGTCACTTACAGTGATTCTCTTAAAAAACATATTCTTTGTAAGAACTAAAGCTCACCAACTCTAGATGAAAGATGAATACAAGAAAGTTTTCTTTCTAGAGTGATCTTACTCTCTTTGATCTTGACAAATCAATCTCTTAATAAATGATCAAGGGATTGAAGTATTGAATACAAGTATAGATGAGTTTTTATGGCATTTTAATGTCTTCCCAACAATTCCAAGGATTGAATTTATAAGCTCAAACTTGAATAGAGTCATTATTGCATTAAATGCTTCTGATCTAGCCATTCTGATTGAATCTTAGCCGTTGGATCTTGATTTGGACATGCAAGATCAAAATTTTCAAACTTTGGTCGACACTTCGGTCGACTGAACTTTAACTTCGGTCGATGTTGTTCTAGTTTTCTAGTGAGCTTTCTATTCATTTGCTGAAGGTCTTACTAACTTTGGTTGAGGGTTTTTTCAACTTCGGTCGACATTGCTCTGTTTTTTCAGTGACCCTTCCATTCTTCATTTAGGCTTTCAGTTAGCTTCGATTGACCAAATTTTAACTTCGGTCGAGGTTTTGATCAACTTTGATTGACCGAACTTTAACTTCGGTCGTTGTTGATCTATTCTTCCAGTGAGCACTCAGTTCACTTATTTGAGCCTATGTTCTACTTCGGTCGTGATTCTTCAACTTCGGTCGATTAAAACTCGGTCGTTGTTGCTCTATTTTTTCAATGAGCACTTAGTTCATTTGTTTGAGGCTCTGTTATACTTCGGTTGTGGTGCTTTAGCTTCAATCGACCGAACTTGTGACAGTAGCAATTATTTCACTGTCTTCTTGAAAAACAAATACGTTAACTATCCGATATTAGTTTAAGTGATGGTTTAACACTTCTACAAGTTTTATTTGCATAAGAACTTTGATTATAACTTGTAGAAGGTTATAGATCTCATTATGATTATGTATAGACTTTTTTGAGTTCTTTTTTGTTTCTCTTCAAGAATGTGAGATAATCAATTGATTTAATTCAATTCTATGTCATGTTTTCAGTGTATGCATCATCTTAAAACAAACTTGTGCAAGACTGTTTTGAATTAATCAAGTGATTTAACAAATGTAAAATATATTTGGCATTCTTTAATACGATTTTCATAATATATTTAATCAAGTTTAGCACTTACAAGTCTAATCATCAAAATCAATTATATCTTCATATCAACAAGGATGATAGAATATTAACTACCAACTTATTTAAGAACTTAAGTTGCTAGAGATAAAGGACAACTTTATTATTGAATTCTCAACATTCATCCATTTGACAAATAAGTGAAATATACTTATGTGGTTTTGGAGTTATCCCTATAGTGCCCTCTTGGCAACCGTTTTCATGTTCCAACTAATCATTTTTAGGACCTCAAGAGCGTATGAATATATATGAAAAAAAATTAAATTGATCAAATATCGCTAGTCACGTGATTAGATCACAATTGTCTCGTGACTTATTCTTAGAACCATTTTTTTAAACAAACTTGCTTGAATCTGCTGATGTCCTACTATTTTTTTTTTTTTTTTCACAAGTGATCTGTTTAACTAATCTCATAATGACGAAGGTACGTGGAAACGCGGCAGGCGTGTCGGGAACACACTACAGGAGCCTACAGCATAGTAGCCCTCAAAGCATTACAGTGACTCTAAACCTTTCTAATGGAATGAGTTATATTCAAAACAGTTGAGTACACTGTTTTTAACCAATCAACATCTTCTTGTTTGATGGGTAAGTCATATGTGAGCAAAATGGGACTGGCCCCATAATAACCCTCATGTACATGTTATTTTTTATTGACCATTAAATAGAATTATTATGGGCCGTAGTTGCTGTATTTTATGTGCCTAGATTGCAGGAACTGAGCTCATACCCTTAAACTAATGACTAGCACTGTATTTGCTTAAACATCTCCAATCCGAAGTTGGCTTTTCTAGCTCTGCCTATGGCTCTTTTCTTTTTCTTAATTTGTCTTTTATCTATTCAAATTAGACCTACTCCCTAAGTTTTGAGATTATAAACTTCTAATTACAAATTCTTAATTTAAGTGAGTGGGGATTGGTCATGTAGTACTTGTATATTATATGTGTACCTTGTGCATGCTTGCATGCGTGTTTGAGAGCATTTTTTTTGTGTTAGTGAGCTTGGGCATTATATATATGGTAATATTATTCTAATATTCTATGGAGCTGTGGCTTGTTTGTGGATGGGTTAACTTATGACAAGAAATTATTTTATAAGGATTACTATAGAAGTATGAAATACTATCATGCCTGTAACAAACATTGGCAAGAAGACAAGACCGTGTACGTGCTTGAAGAATTTACTTGGAATTAAAAAACGGTTCTTAGTTTGTTTTATTTTTTTAATAATTATTAGAAAAGAATAGAAAGAAAAAAAACAAGTAAGTGTCACTCAAAAAAGTGAGACTAGGACTTCACTATCATACTTAATAATAAAGCGCCTATTTGCTTCTATATGTCATACATGGATGAGATTACGATATATGTATACTAGATTCATTCTGATTAATGAGACCCACGTCCATCTTTTTGCGTATTATATAATCTTTAGTATCAATACTGTTGAAATAAAGGTCTATTTGATTTTGATGATGAAGCTAAGAGTAATTTGAGCTTTTGATGAAAATTGTATTAAGAAAGACTTCAATGAATTCACACTTGTTAAACTAAACACAGTTATAAACAATGTTGTTTTAAGATGAAAAATACTTGTATAAATTGATAAGACGGATTAGAATCAAAAGAACTAAGTCATCTAGTTCACACTCATAAAAGCAAACAACAGTGGTTTAAAAGAAAAACTTACATATGTTTAAAGTGAGAGTTGAAACTCTATACAAGTCATATTCAACATTATTGTGCATATGAAAGAGGCAAAAAAGTTAATTAAATATCCAAACTCAATTTGATAAGTCAACGGCTTGAACTGATAAATGAAACAAGTATGAACTGCTACTATTACAAGTTCAGTCGACCAAACTTCATCAAGTCAGCTCTAACATATATGATCACTGAAAACACAGTTAAACCACGACCGAAGTTCACATTCGGTCAACCAAAGTTAAAAGATGCACAACCGAATATGAAATAGAGAACAAGGTATCCCTAGAAAAACAGTTCATACACGACCAAAGTTTACATTCGGTCGACCGAAGTGTCGACCAAAGTAGGTAAAGCCAAAATGAAGCAACAAAAGTGCTCTCAGGTTTTGAAGAACAATGACGACCGAAATTCAAGTTCGGTCGACCAAAAGTGGGACTAGCCTCGATCGAAGTTATAAAACTCTCAGCAGACAAAGTATGCAAACCAATGAAATTTAGTTCAACTACGACCGAAGTTCAAGTTCGGTCAACCGAAGTTGTCGATAGAAGTTTGAAAAAGTTGATCTTGCATGTCCAAATTAAGATTTAATGGTTGTGATTAAATCAAAATGGCTAGATCATTTAATGCTACAACGACTATAATTAATTTTTGGCTTATAAATTCAACTATTGGGGGTTGTTGGGATGGTGTTGAAGTTTTTTAAATTTCTACAATCACTTGCATTCAAGACTTCAATCCCTTGATCATTTATTGAGAGTTTGATTTGTATAAAAATCAAAGAGAGCTTCATTGTATTCATTTTCAATCTAGAGTTTGTGAGCTTAAAGTTACTTCAACTATTATACTTGTTGAAAGGATCACTATAAGTGATTGCAAAAGTTTCCATGAGAAGAAGTTTCTTGAAGACTGAAAGTGTTCTACTATTTATAAAGGTTGTTAAGCACCTGCAAGCTTGGGTTCAAGGTACTATTGCTTACATAAAATTTTGAGTTTTATGTTTTTTATCTATATATTTTCTTAACAAATCCAATATCCAAACATGGCATGATCACAAAATTAATAAGAAAAAATAGCTAAAAGAAAAATAACAATTATTTTCCTTCCAATATCTCTAAATTGGTTGATTGTAAATACTCAAAAATATTCTTTTTAATTAGTAAATTTGGGGTAGTAGCAAGTAGCATTTGGTGTTACAAGCACATGCACAAATTCAACAACAACGTATGACTAAACATCAACTAATTAAAGATGTACATACACAAATATATATAACAATTCTGAACCTTCATGATGTGTGATATGCATTTGTTAGTGCAGGGGATAAAATATCTAACCATAACTTCGATCGAGCTCCATCGCGTGCCACCACCAGATTATTGCTCTATAGCAAGTTCGGTCGGCCACCTCATCACGGTAGCTCAGATGGTGAATGCAGTAATCATCTTGGTGAAACGTTTGTGGGGCAACGGGTAGCGTACACACGATGTTTCTCCTGTCACCCGCATGCTTGGGCTTAAGTTCCTATGATCCAACAAGCTAGCTACCAACCACGTCCATAGGATCATGGTTGGGTCATTCACTTACTTTTTCTACTCTCGATTTCTTTCCACCCCACAATTGTCACTGTTTGTGAAAAATCGACTATAGACATGGCAAGGTTGGTTTCGATAGTTTCTAAAAGAAACAATAGTTGTAAAGGAAGTTGGGAGGCCTTCGGGGAGTCCAAACTCATGCCAAAAACTTTGGCGAGAAAGGAAAACGGTTATTGGGCAATGCTCAAAGGGAGCCTGTGGACCCCTTTAGGAAAATAACAAGGCATCCAAGCCCCAATAGCGGTGAAGATCATCTAGACGAGGCCATGAGGGTTATGGCATTTCAAATGGAGGAAATGAGACAAATATTTGTTACCAATAATCTTAATGCCCAGGAACATGGTAGATGAAGCTTCGTCCAAGGTATGGGCGGTCGAGCGCGACACCATAGGTCGGGGCAACCCGAAGGGCAAGAAGGATTGGTCACGCCGCAATGAGGTTGAAAGTCATTGCAACTAACGAATTGTGATTTCAGGAATGCATAGGGATCCACCGAGATGATCAATCTCAGGCTGGGACCTATTCCATGAACTGAACGCTAAGTGAAATAAGGATTAGGTAGATCTATGGGCCAAGTTGACAGTTGTTGAAGCCAAGTCGATTGTTGTGACTAAGTTAGTGGTTAGAACATATGGAATGACTCTTGTTGAAGTACCAGATCACTTTCACACCCGAGATTGAGAGAATGGAGTCTCCGAAGAAAATCAACCCCCTAAAATTCCCCATGTATAACGGAAAGACCCAAGGCTGCAAATCAGTCATTACCGGTAGATTATGGAGTCATCTCGACACACTAATGTTCAGGGTGTTTCCCTTAAGTTTTGGATACCTCAGCTTAAGGTGGTTTGAGAAGATTCCTCCCAATTCCATAGAGGATTTCATTCAGTTGTCTGAGTCTTTTGTATTTCGGTTCGTCATCAACACTAAGACTCCCAAGGGGTGTCAGCTCTCTTATGACGACTAGTAAGGGAAGGAATGAGACGCTTTGCAACTACAATAAGAGGCATTGGGATCTTTACAACAAGATTGATGGATGCTCGAAAGAGCTAGCAATAGTCAACTATAAGCTCAGGCTCACGCCCAGGGATAAGCTCTGGGATGACTTGACGTTAGATCCACCAACTAAGATATATGACCTGATAGCCCATGTAAAAAAGTGTGCTTGGTTGTAGGATGATGCTAAATTTGCAAAGCGCCTAGGGAGAAAGCTCATTCAAGAGCCATGAGGAGGGCGTAGAAGAATGCGAGGGATAGACCAGGCAAGGAATTCATGTGGTCTTTAAATAACCGATCTACAAACTCCTTGCCCACATCCGAGATAATCCTTGTTAGAAAAACTGATCCCAAAGGGTAGCGATCTGAATAAGGGGAATCAGAGATGAAAATATGCCTACCATGATAAAAGGGGAATAAATAAAAAATTGTAGGGCCTTGAAGTCTTTTCTCGATCAACTCATACAGGCCTAGAACTTGGAGGAATATGTTAATCGAGAAAAGTCTGGGCAAAAAAGAACGACGTTAGACCAAACTCGAGGTTTTATTAGGAAAGAGAATAGGCAAAAGACACCATGAACGATGATCTCCCCACCGGGACTATTTACATGATTGCGGTACCCAATGACCCCAATCTTGAGAATAGTTGTACGGGGAGATCTACATCGTCAAACAAATGCACAAGGTTATTTCAATTCAACTAGTGGCTAAGAAGCCAAAGTAGAACTCACATGATCCATAAGGCATTACCTTCACCGAGGGTGATCTAGAACAGGTACAACACCCTCATAATGATCCCTTAGTCATTTAGTTGCAGATTCAAAACTACAATGTCAAAAAGATATTGGTGGATTCTATCAGTTCATTTGAGGTAATGTAATATGACTTGTTTAAATAACTTAATCTTATTCAGGCCAATCTAAAGTCGGGTTCAAAGCTTAGGCCCATTGGCTCTTAGGAATTGTGATGCTAAAACTCTAATCTTATTTTCAAGAGTAGTAGACCGAGTTCGTTGTAGTAGATATTCCCTCTCCATACAATGCTATTATGGGCTGAGATTGGGTTCACAAGATGAAAGGTGTTGCCTCCACTCTTTATAAAGCCATCAAGTTTGTTGTGCCAAAGGAAGTGGAAGCTCATTATGGAGATCAGATCACTTCCAAGCAGTGTTACTTGGCCACAATGAAAACTAAGACAGCGATGGAGTCATTTTAGTTGGTGGAGGAGGAGCAGGAAGTACTCAAAGATGTCGGGATGGTTCCTAAAGCAAAAGTTGTAGAAGACTTAGTTCGCTATGACTTCAATCAGCCAAGCTCGGGCCGCTTCTTTCTCATTAGTTGGAACTTAAAAAACTGGGAGAGAATAGAGCTCATCGAGTTCTTGAAAGAAAATGTGGAAATGTTCTCTTAGACCCATTATGAGATGCCTAAAATTGACACAAACTTTGTCAAGTACGAGCTCAATGTCGTACCAAAAATTTAGGAGTTTGACAAACTCAACGAGGCAAGTGTAATAAAGGAGGTACTATATCTGAGCTTGCTATCCAACACAATAGTGGTATAGAATAAGAACAACGAATGCCAGGTTCACATTGATTTCATAAGTCTCAGCCAAACTTGTTCAAAAGACTACTTCCCACTGCCTAATATTGATCAATGGATGGACTCTAGATGCTTGAATGAGACTTCTAAATGCT
>BRYF01000022.1:9902500-9905000 GCA_030159135.1 Actinidia polygama | reverse complement strand
TCGGGTTTAGGTTTAGTCCACTAAATTCCTGAACCCGCCCCGATTATATATAAATAGACAAAATTACTCATATTTTTTTTAATTATACCATAATATTTTTTTAATAATGAAATATATATTTTTATACCATTTATAAAAAATATATATATAACAAAAAAAAAATATTAAACGGGGCGGGGATGGGGTTTTGAGTCTCAACCTGTCACGAGTTTGAGACGGGGGTGGGGAAGGGTTTTCTTAATCGGGGCGGGGACGGGTTAGAACAAACCCATCCCAAACCTGCCCCGTTGCCATCCCTAGTCTTGAAATCCGTTGAGCAAGCTGTACGAGGGGTAGATATTATATGCATAATGTGTCATTGCTAAATTAATTATTTTCAAAAGAAGTGTATCACTTGTACCTGAATGCTTTGGTCCATGTAGAATAACCTTGAAGAATGTGTTTGAAGAAATTATTTACCAGATTTTACTTGCCTTTGTAATTTTGTGGTTGGTCTGAAAATCTTCTGCTGAAGCTATGTGAGTGGTGAGATTGCTGTGAGGAGTGAGAGCTATTAATGATCTGCTTGCTAATGGAGTCACCAACATTGGAGCAACGCCAACAATGCCTAGCCAAAACAAAAACAAAAGCCATAAGAGAGCATTGTCTATTTATTCAGACACTTTCCAAGCATTGTCTCACAATCTTATTTATTCCTTTGAATATTCTTCTTTTATTCTTTTTAACTGAAAATATAGAAATTTTATTAGTTGGTGTAGAGGGTGAAAATTGTTAAAGACACGTGGACAAACCAGCAAGGGACACATGGAGTGTAGGAGATGACTCATCCAAGTGTAAAACACGTGACGGCGAGGATGAGCTGCGACAACGAGGGATGTGCTGTGCGAAAGGGGATCCACCCTATAAATGCGTCAAGTACACTTGCCTTAAACCCATAAATAAAGGTTTAGGCACTACAACGTCATTTGGGTCAAGCCCAGTGACCAAATAATATTATAACGAAGCCATCGTTCAATGGCTCTGAGCGTCGGGACCTTATAAAGCATGCACCTCAGTAACCCAGGATCAAGTGGGAACGTCATGGTGTGCTCCCTATTCCTACGAAGTGGAAGAGTGAGGTATGCAATTGAAAAATCTCCTTCCTTTATACAAATCCAATTTGAGGAACTATCCCAGTTATCTAGGCAGGATTGTGGGAGGGGGAGTGGGAGTGGGGACTGAGGCTTCGTGCGTGATCATGGTATGGTCATTACGTTTTGTCATGGATCCAACCTGGGATGGATGGAGATATCTGGTTTAGAGGCTCAATACAGATGATCGCTAGGTGTTGACTCGAGTTGCTGAATCATTGCAGCACTCGTAAGCCCTTCGTTGTGGCCTAAGTAGAGCTTGAGTGATAATATTCTTCTCACGTGGTCTGCAGGTGACGTGGATAACGAATTTCGGAATATACGAAAAAATGATATTCTCCTTGTAGTCTTAGAAGGAAGGTGAAAGGGATCGTATCCCGCGAACAGAAGGGTAATTTTATTTTTTTTTCTTTTTTCAGATCTTAAAGTCATGTAAAACGTACAACATTGATCAAGAGAGGGTCAGAGATACCTTGAATACCATGAGAATAAATCAAGGATCGAACCTTGAAGCTCGTTGTCGTGCCTTACCGAGTCTACGTGTTGCCCCTGTTACTGCTTTGCCGCGCCTACGTGTTGTAGTCGTTGCTGGATTCCTGCGACCACGAGTTGCAGCCTTGTGTAGCTTGCTGTGGCTACAGGTTGCTGCTACCTTCTATGCCTCCGCTGTTGTGTTTTTGCAAATTATAAGCTTCTTTTTCACAAAACTTTAGTCCTAAATACTTTAGGATTTTGTTTTCTAGTTTCCTATATCCTTTGATTTGCTCTCCTTTTTTCCATAATCCTAACCAATCATTTTAGAGTGTGGGCTCTCAGATTTTCTTTTAAAAATTCTGTGGAGAATTAATCTTTTAAAGGATTGACAACATTGATCAAGAGAGGGTCCTAGTTTGCCTTCAATTAAAATACTAAAAGTCATAGTTATCTCATAATTTAATTTAGTAATTTAATTAATCCAAATTAATTTTACTAAATAATTTGGATTGCACTCCAAAGCAAAATGACTAAAATACACTTTATTACTATTTTAATACCATAATCAAAACTCTCTTCATGGATACCAATAATTAGGTTTGTATTAATTAACTGTCTACTAAACCCTTATGATTCATAATTCATTTTCCATTTAGTCACCAAAATAATAAGTCTTCATTTCGATAAATAATTTACCGAAAAGATCGAATCCAAATTTCAATAACTAAATTGATGAATTAACTCACAAGTGATACTCGCGCTCTCCTAAAAGAGAGTGAGATTCCATCTCGAGAATTAAGTGTTCCCACAAACCTAACAGTGACCACCCAAGATACCGAGGTGTTGATTCAATTAGCCTCACTCATTAGTAAATCAAAGTGAACAATGTCAAGAAC
>BRYF01000022.1:9872500-9875000 GCA_030159135.1 Actinidia polygama | reverse complement strand
CATGTTTAGGTCATTTGAAAGAAAAATGCAATGCAAACAAACTTTTCTTATTGGCCATTAGTGTGCCAGGAGATAAAACTTTTGATACTTAAAATGAAATACACCGAAATGACACAATGGAAACAATTGAGTAAGAAAAGTTAAATTGCTAAAGTAGTAAAATTTCATAATTTTATGCAAAATTATTTTATCATGATTCTATTGGAGTGGCATTCACTGAAGGTGGAAAGTTAAATAATCTAGCGACCTATAGTGCGTCAGGCTTCAAAGTTGAACGTCGTATGGATTCCATATCTCACAAGGGGCTTATAGGGATTAAATTGAGAGCCCAAATCCTTTTGCAATCCAAACCGACCCAAGCTGGCCTAACCCACCCAACTTATTCTTGCCTTAGGGTTTCTCTATTAGTTAGAGTCATTTTTTAACTGGTTATGGTTACCAAAATGCTAATGTTTGGCAACGGTGCTCCACTGGTTCACGTGCTATTTTGGCATAACCAATTCACACGTTAATTTTTGCTTCTCCTCGAAAAGTTATGTGACCAGATATACTTTTTGTTTTTAGTTTTTAGAGTTCTTCTGAGCCGAAAAACACGATTAAAGAAGTTCATGTAAATTAGTTCGAAAGTCAAGATCAAATTTCGAGGGCCCGAGAAAATGATTCAACGGTGAAAAGTCCTTCAATTCACCATATTTGTTGAACTCTCCTTTTGCAAAACTCTTGGCCCCACAATTAGTTTCGAGTCTTACTGCTACGAACTACAATATCCTCTATTTACCCCATTTTTCTTCCATACATTTGTAAATAAGCATGCCACAAGCAGGGCCGGCCTTTAGATTTATGGTACTCAAAGCGAATTTCGACAATGGTGCCTTATTTATATAAATATATTAAAAAAATTCAAGCACCTAATAATTTTTTTAGTAAAGTGAGATGATACTTTAGTAAGTTTTATATAATGCTAAAAACTCATGTTACAAAAAAGAAGAAAGTATAAAATGTAAGAAAAATCCTAGTCTTAATACTTTATAAATATCACAATCCAGTTTACTTCAAGAAAATTATTAAGTATATTTGGAAAATATTTTCCTCGCCTTTTGAGTTGCAAACTGGTTGATTATGCTTTCAAAATTAAGTTCATCTACCATTGCATTGTTAATCCATTCTGATATGGGGTAAAATCTGTCACCTCGCTTTAGTAATATCCGAGATGAACATGCTGCCCCAAATGACATGTGAACCATTAGATTCTGAGATGGTCACGTACCTCGCCTATGTTTGTCATGGAGCAGTCCAATTAGCCATTCTCCATCAACTGAAGGTTATCTCCGAACTCTCTTGACCGAGGTAAAACGAGGTCATTTCCGAACCCTCTTGACCGAGATAAAACAATTATCTTCGAACCCTCTTGACCGAGGTAAAACGAGGTCATCTCCGAACCCTCTTAACCGAGGTAAGATGTCTCTGAACCCTCTACCGAGGTAAGAACGATCTCTATGGAACATGCCACCGCCTTGAATCTCCTACAATCTAGGCAAAATCTCCGGATATGGCAAGTCTCCACATACAGGGCATATTCCACAAACGTCGTGTCACCAGTCTAGTCTTGCACGCCCTAAGCCATATCCCCAGTTGCACAACTCGTTTGTACTTCGTAGGCTACTAGTTGATTTCCATCTCGCCAATGGGTGAGGTTAGTTAGCTTGCCCGGTCAAAGACCATCTCCATAAGAACTCCACTCCCGTCAGAGATCTGCCTCCATAAAGACCGTCTCCACAAGGACTCTACCTCTATAAGAAAACTACCTCTGTGAGACTCTTTCTCCATTACTTCACCTATAATTACGGTATCTTCTCTACATGGCAACCTCCCTAGTTATATCTCCTAGATCTTTGGGATATATTTTTCAAACTTAGCCATCCAAAGATCTCGACATAATCTCCTAACACGGCTGTCCCTTATGCAACTATATAAAGGCCGGAGCCCCTATCATTATGAGGTATGATTCACTTACTACACAATGATAGCTTTGCTTGTTCATTGCTTAGCTTTTTATTCGCCTTGGTCTGATTCGCACATCGGAGGGGTTTTGAGCAGCCTCATCCCCCGGTAAGGTTTGTTCATTGCTGCGCAGGTCGCCCGAGTTGTGCCGATGTTTAATACCGAGGTATAAAAGCAATATTGACTATTGGATTGCTCACCCTAGATTTTTACCACAATAATTTGGTGCCATCTGTGGGAACGACAGTTCTCAACTTTCTATGCAACTACGTAGCAGTTTATTACCCAGACTAAGTACTAGCAGTTATTTGGACTACAGAGCTCATCCAATGGTCAATACCAGTCAAGCTCCAGATCTAGAAGGTCTCCATCGTGAGATACATGATATGGCCGAGCAGAAAAGAATCATGAACTAGAATAACGCTTGCCTGATACAACATCTCACCGCAGTTAATACACCATTTCCAGCCGTGTCCCCCATTCAGGATATCCAACGGTC
>BRYF01000022.1:9782500-9785000 GCA_030159135.1 Actinidia polygama | reverse complement strand
CACTCCATTGTCACAAGCAACAATGGATCATATATGTATCACTCCATTGTCACAAGCAACAATGGATCATATATGTATGTGAAGAGTTATGTATGTGGATCAAAGTACTTCTAAATGGTTTCTTACCCCAATTTCTTTTATAAACTTGGCAAGTGTTGCACAAATATTCATCCTAATACATATTTATATATACAAATATATATATATATATATATGTGTGTGTGTGTGTGTGTGTGTGTGTGTGTGTGTGTAATTTTGACATAGCAACTACTACGACCACAACCTCTACTTTCTGGTTTAACCGAAGAGAGGAAAAGAAGAAAAAAGAAAATATGCCAAGTACTAATAAAACCTTGTTATTGTATTATTCAAAAAATTACAATGAACAAAATTTGAAAATTACATAACATAAAGAAAGAATAAGGAATTGAAAAATGTATAGAAATTACATATCAGAAAAAAGAATCGGAGGCCTGGATTAAGATCTAGTGTCTTTAAACTAATAACGTTTCGCTAACGGTGCTGACGATGACTGACGTTTAGTTCTCAAGATACAACCGATTATTGCTTACTAGAAGTAGCACTCCAATTGGTAATCCGGCGAACTAGTAATGTCTCCTCTACTCTAATGCAGATAAAAAAAACTCTCAATTTTTCTTATATTCTTTTTCTATACCATGAACTAGATGTCTTCTTATAGACTGGATAAAGGATCTAAAAGCTACTCCAACTAATCATCACCATAAAAAGCACTACTTTCAATTCTCAATCAAAATTGAAATATTTTGATTTCAGAATTTAACATTCAATTAATTAGCACCATAAAGCACTAATTCAATTCTTACTCAAAACTGAAATGTTTTGATTTCAGAATTTAACCTCCAATTAATTACCACCATAAAGCACTGTTTTTTATTCTGAATCAAAACTAAAATAATTTGATTTCAGAATTTAATCTAGCAATTAATTGGGTCAATAGTTTCATAATAAAAAATTTATTCTGAGTCAAAAAAAATATGGGTATTAAATTGTGACCGTTTAAGAATTTAGAATATATTTTAGCAGTTAGTTTGTAATTAAATGGATAATTTCTTTCCAAAAAATATTTTTTCAGACAACCCAAAATCGGGCCAGGATGGGCAGCTGAGCGCACCCGCATAGGTGTGAAAAATCTAGGTCCATGTGGATCAAACCTACTTGGTCCATAACTCCCCCATTCACAAAACTTGGGTGACCCAATGGCCGAATCAGTGTAAACACAAACACTTAAATACCCATTCAAAATATTGAAAAGTTTCTTTCCTTTCCAACGTGGAACTCAACTTATTTCATTCACATTCCACTTCTATGGTGCTACTTTGATGAACAATTTATCATTCAATACCTATCTATTTTAGACAAACAAATACACTACGGTTATTTATTTGTGAAGAAAAACGCATTTCATATATAGTTTACTTCACTCGATAAACGGGCTCCACCTAAAAGTTTGGTCCAAAATAGCCCGTCCAAAGTCCAAAGTCCAAAGTCCAAAATCCATAGTCCATAGTTTCAGATCGGACCGAACCAATCTAGTTCTACAATTCAACTAATTCTTTGCACACCCTTACTTAAAAAAAGTCCGCTTTAGATTTATTTTAATGATCTAAACCGATAATATTATAGAGCTCATTGATTGTTCATCAATGAAACATTTCCAATTGATCGAAGATCAATAGTTATATGATCTAAACACACTTGTTTTGAACAAATGAACAAGAAGTATGATTTTTGAATAAACTACGATATATGACATCCAATCGTTTGCTACTGATGTCCAATCAATTTAAATTTTTGTATAAATTATATGTTTAGTGAACTCTATCAATTAAACGATTCAAATTATAAAAATAGATCAATATTAAACTTATAAAAGGGCCCTAGTGTAACCCAAATCACACACACATTAGTATTTTCTCTGGTTGAGGCTTGGTGCTAGTGGGACTAAGGCTCTGTTTGAAATTAGTTCATTTGAGCTTTTCGGTTGATTTTTTTTGTTTAAAATAAGTAAAAAAATAGTTAGAGTTCTTTTTTTTTGCTTTTTTTTTGTTTATTTGCTTATTTTTATCTAAAGTAAAGCTAAAAAAAGTAAAAAAGCTAAAAAATCTTGACTTTTTTATAATAAACTTAAAAAAGCTTGACTTTTAAGTATTACCAAATGGAGCCTAAGACGTTAACGCAACAACACAGCAGAGCGCTTTAGACACACCCACACGGAACCTCTAAATGCCCCCTCTTTTTCTCAGTGCAAATAAAGTTGTTTTTTCATAATTTTTTTATCGAATTACACAATTTCATCGCAAGTCTTTGTGTCATTTTCCCTTCCTTTTCCACACCACTACCAACCATTACCCGAGGCCCCACCTTAATTTCCATAGTACCACTGCAGCCCCTTGAATCTTACAGGGGACAATTTATACTATTACATCATCTGGCCTTACTAGGGCAGGGACCTTGGACG
>BRYF01000022.1:9737500-9740000 GCA_030159135.1 Actinidia polygama | reverse complement strand
AGGATAAAATATCAAATATCAATTTTGGCCGAGTTAGGGCAAACACCGCTGCCGAATTATCGCTCTACAACAAACTCGGCACAGTCTCTGCACGAACTCGATCAAGACGCAATGGTCGGCGATGATCCTAAAGCACATCGGGAACATAAAGTGACTTGCACAACGAGATCTCCTATGACAATTCACACGCCTAAATTGAGATGTCAGCGATATAACATGCTAACTACTAGTCGTATCTTAAGGGCATGACTAGATCAGCTAACTACTCATTGATAGTAGTCTAGACATTCTCAATTTAAATTAGGTAATGCTACATTTACAACAAAATTTTACAACTTTTTTTACAACCTTCCAAAAACGACATCGTTTTGAAAGAAATTTAAAATCCCCCAAATCCCATTTCTCCCCTACCCCGTTTCTTCCCTCCTTCCCTGTTTCCCCCGTTTCTTCCCAAACTTCAGACCATCATATCTCCAGAGGCCACCACAAGCAACCTTCTTTGCCGGAGGCCATCGCTATCCTCGTTGCCCCTGCCGTTGGAGCTCAGTTGGCTCGTGTTTGGTGGATTCTCCAAGCCATAGGTCAGTTAGCATCCTCAACAAACTCTCCAAAATTGCAGTTGCTTCATATATATTTTAAGGGGCATAATAGCCTAAACGTGTCCAAGGTCTTTAGACACATAAGCCCTATGCCAGTTCGTCAATTAGGGTTTATAATGTGATTTTTGTCCAGAGTGAAGAAGGTTGGTCCTATTTTCGCGTGTCCCATTCTCTTTTCCATTTCGAATTCGAAGCCGATTTCGATAATAATTTAAAGGGGAAAAACTCAATTTTACTTTGTAATCGATGTCAAGCTATGGAACAACAAACGAGCGGATTCGAAGGTATTATAAGTGGGGCTTAACTAGTTGGGGTAAGCATGTAAATAAGTGGACAGAGTGTTGTTTTGTTTTATTTTACTGGCTCCAATATATAGTTTCTTGCTTTTTCCTGTAACTTGGAAGAACCGTAATGATTATTTGGAAGGTATTATTGCTGATTTTGTTTCATTTCATATGCTTTTGAAGTGGCTGAATTGTTGATTGCTTAGCTAATAGTTTCTGCTGAGTCTGCTGATTATGAGAGAGTATTTTTTTCTTTTCAAACCATGAAAAGAACTTGTATAAATAGTGATTTTGAATCCAGAGATTAGTTGCACCTGCTAACTTCATGTAAGGCGAAGCTTGGCTTTCTGGTTAATAGTGGAAAAGTTGTTAAAGTCAGGATATTTCAATTTATTTATTCTTTATTTTACTGGTTCATCCCATGCCACCTGCAACTTGTTTTGCAAAGATAATGTAAGAACAAGAACAATTGCGAAAGCAAGATGACATGAACCTGCAGAATGCAAATGAGCAGTATACAGGTCTAGAAATATTCCATGCTCCAGATTGCTAAGACAGAAAGAGAAGTGACAGAGTTCAGATTTTTTTGAGAAAAATTATCAAATTATAAATTACTTTAGGTTAGAAGATACCAGGACAAGGGTCATAAATAAAATAGAATAGATTTCATGTAATGTTTAAAACAGAAAAGTTCAGTACATAATTCTCCTGAAACTACAAGGATCAAAAAACAACTTTAAGATTATTATTTTTTAAATCAACTAGTATTGACCATTGTTGATTGACTCAAATACTTCTATCATGGAAGAAATTCAAGAAACCCCTTAGAGAAAATTGTCATTCTGCAGTGGAAGGCAAATTTTAGAATAAAAATTGACCTAGTGGAAGAATATTGTGGAAAATGTAACACAACTTTCTGTCAATCGTGGAGGGGATATGCATTCCAATAAATCAAAAGTACCCCATCACTCAAATATATGCTCAGCTACTGTTTAGAAATAATAACCTGAAAACCAAACTATGCTATAGCATGTGATCTTTACATCTCCTGCACCTGATTCATTTTCTAATAGTAACATATGAGCTGGCACTACATTCAAATCACAAATACAGCCATGTGGTGCCTGAAGGAATGTTGCAGGCAAATGATCCATGTCTTCTTTATTTGTCAGATGGTAGTGTCCATGTCTTCTGCTTGTCTCAAATGTTGATCATTTCTTTTGTTTGTTTAAGAAAACTAAGATGGTGAGTTTTGTATTTGTAGGAAATTCCAGACTCAATGGTGTGTGTTGCCCTTGTTGGTTTGCAAATGGCATGAGCACCAAGGAAGGTGAAAATGGCATCCAGCGTCATTGGAAATTCAAATGATGTAATTGCATTAATGCTACGTTTTGACGCTTGTAACTTGTACTTGTAACTTGTACTTAAATGATGTAATTGCATTAAATCTTCAATAGAAATTCAAGTTTCCATCACTATTATGATGTCTTTGGCTATGAATGTGGCTTGTGAATGGTGATTTAGAATGAGAAATGCTAAGAATATGGCTTGTGATGTAATTGTTATTGTTGTTGTTGTATTGATTGCGACGTGAGACGTCGGGTAAAGACCAAAAAT
>BRYF01000022.1:9717500-9720000 GCA_030159135.1 Actinidia polygama | reverse complement strand
ATACAATATGCAATGCTACCTCAATTGTATATTAACATCCGCATTATATCAAGTAAATTAAGTCAAGTCAATATGAATATGACTATCTATTTATTAATCCCACCTGTTACTGCACACACACTGTGATGAAATTACGCCTGAGGTTGCCTTGAAGGTCCTTCTCCTTCCTTAGTTCTTGTCAGTCACAAATTCATCAGTGCACGAATACAATATAGAAATCATGAATGATAAGGATATTCTCTGTCCACACACCTCTTATGCAACTTAGGTAAGCTTAAATGGACTTAATTAGGACTCACAAATGCATTACTCCCTCCCAATTAATGCATCAATTTGATGTTTCAAAGTTATATAACGTAGGCTTAGCCATTCATAAGTTGCTAAGCAAACATAATAAACCCTCTCAAGTCCCTATGCAATGCATCAATGTGATGCGTCATAAACCTAGGAGTCCCAAAGTTTAGAGAGTGAAATCGCCCCCAAAAATAGGCTGGCGTTCGAACGCCCCCTGTAGCGTTCGAACGCTACCTCACAAAAGCTTGGCGTTCTAACGCCGCGTTCGAACATCTAGAAGTTCATTTTTCCCTATTCGGCCTAGCGTTCGAATGCCCCATACATGGCTTGGTGTTTGAAAGCCACGTTTGAACGTCCAACAATCAAGTTGGCCCCAATTTGCCTAGCGTTCAAACTCTCTATGTAGGCATTCAAACGCCTTGCATTTCCCCTGGTTCGAAGGTAGTTTCCCTTAGTTCAAGCTTTTCAATCCCAAATCACTTCAACACACTCCCATATGAGTTCTAACGATGTAAAATGATATGAAAACAATATGAATAAGAAACAAACAATCTAAAACACACAAATCATGGATGATTTGGGTCTTCCATGGGAAACCCTTACTTTCTTCCTCCTTCTTCCTCCTCTCTTCATTTTCATGACTAAACACACACAAAACATGGTAAACTAACTATGATTCATGGAAAACAATATGAATTCTACCTTAAGTGGTGAAAACTAGATGAAAGCAAGTGTTCTCCTTCAATCTTCTCATTCTCTCTCTTTTCTTTCTTCTTCTCTCTTTTCTCTCTTCCTCTAGAGTTCCCATGTTTCAAACACCTCCTTTCTCTCTTTTTCTCCCCTCTATATGGTAGCCATAATAGATACAAAGTTGTATCTATTTTGCTTGCATAGCACACACACACACACACTTACACACACACACACACACACACACACATACTCCCACACACTTTGCACACTCCACACACTTATGCACACAAGCACCTCACTAATTATTTATTTAGCATAATTAATCCTAATTAAGCTAATTAAGCATGATTAACCTAATATAATCATGGTGATTAATTAGGCTAACTAATCTTGGATTAGGCATATACCTGGTGATAGAAATAGGTATGGATACTATCCCCGCATATACTACTCACTTTCCCATGTAGCTTCTTCTATTGTTTGGCTTCTCCAAAGTACTTTCACCAATGGTATCACCTTATTCTTAAGGACTTGTTCTCTTCAGTCTAGAATTTGAATTGGCTCCTCAACATAACTCAAATCATCTTCTAACTCAATTGGTTGCTGCAACAACACATGTGATGGATCCGCTATATATTTTAGCAACATTGACACATGGAAGACATGTGTAGCTTGGACATCTCTGGTGATAAATCAAACCTATAAGCTGCCGCGCCAACTCTTTCCATTATGGCATATGGACCAATGTATCTTGGATTCAATTTACCTCTCCTTTCAATTGTTAACGCACCTTTTCATGGAGAAACTTTCAAGAATACTTGATCACCTACCTCAAATTCAAATTCATGTCGACGATTATCAGCATAACTTTGTTGTATACTTTGTGCAACTTTCAAATGTTCATGGACTGTTTTGATCTTCTTCGTTGGGTCTTGTGTCTTGAGTCATTTCTGGGCCTAACAATCGTCTTTCACCTACTTTAGTCCAACATACTGGAGTTCTACATCTTTTACCATACAATGCTTCAAATGGTGCCATTCCAATGCTAGTCTGATAGCTATTATTATACGCAAATTCCATCAAAGCAATGTAATCATTTCAGTTACCTTTAAAGTCTAGCATACAAGCCCTTAACATATCCTCCAAAGTATGGATAGTTCTCTCAGATTGTCCATCTGTTTGAGGATGAAACGCTGTACTAAATTTCAATGTCGTGCCCATAACTTATTGAAGACTTGGCCAAAATCTAAAAGTAAACCTTGGATCCCTGTCTGAAATAATAGACACTGGCACTCCATGCAATCTCCCAATTTCATTCACATACAGTCTTGCATATCTATCAAGTGTATACGTTATTTTCACTGGAAGAAAATGAGCTGACTTAGTTAGTCTATCAACAATCACCCAAATAGAATCAAAACTAGTAGAAGTCTTTGAAAGTTTCACCACAAAATTCATAGTTATATGCTCCCATTTCCACTGGGGAATTGGAAGAGGTTGCAACAAACTTGTC
>BRYF01000022.1:9710000-9712500 GCA_030159135.1 Actinidia polygama | reverse complement strand
ACCATTTTTAGGCAGAATTGGCCTTTTCCCTTAAGACTTAGTAAATTCAACCATAACATGTTAAACTCTTTAACTACCTTTTGAGAACTTAGGGTACATGTTTAAGATGGTTAGACCCAGAACGAAGGCAATTAAGTCAAGTCGAGGATTTTTATCAATTTGATTTGTAACACTAGCCTTATTGAACATAGTAATGACGTATTGTCCCTTATATATGTAGGAACGCCGAGCGTAGAACCTAACCAAGGAATCCCAGGTGAGTAACACGATGCTATGAACAAAATTATGTATTTTCAAAACGTCTTCAAAATATATTATGTATGTACAACCGTTTTCCATGCTTTCAATGCATCAAATGTATTTGTAATGTAAATGCCATGTCTTGCAAAGGTATGCAATTGTTTATGCTATGTATGAAAACCCATGGATGTTCGGTTTATACGAAAACATGTTCAAATTATATGCATGTGACACTCGGGGTCCTCACTGACGGGAATTAAATAAAGTCAGCCAGTCCTAAAAGGTAGATGGGAGGACGTGAAATAAAGCCATCTACAAAAGAGATATCTCAGGCCTAAAGAGCCACCCGACCTATATGGTCATCATGTCATGCCAGGTTGTTACGTTTTTATGCTATGCTATGTATGTTTATGAAAGCATGTGATGCCATGTTTATGAAAGTTAAATGTTCAAGAAATGTATACGATGCTCACATTGCTTACGCTATGCTATGTTATGTATGATATGAAAATGATCCATGATATTTTACGTTCATGCATTCGTTGTTATTCACTAAGCTTTGGCTTATGTTTTAGAAAAACAAATTTCAGGTAGTCAATCCGAGGAGCCGAAAGGAGGTTGAACAAGTCAGACTTAGTTTTGTAAGCCCGAGAGGCTTTATGTTGTATTGTGAGGGCGAGACCCTATGTTATGTATTTAGTCTATGTAAGTTTGAAGTTGATTTGGGATGTATGTAAATTGAAATACATAGGCACAGCTCTGTACACTGTATGGACATACACACTTTATTATGTTTAGATGCTATGACGTTTCCGCGAAAAGAAAAATTATTAGCATTATAAATGCACATGCACAGGTGATCAACCGAAAGAAATGGTAAGTTGGCCTTGGTGGGTCAGCCGCCGGCCATCACGCGCCTTCAATCCGCATAGGCCGGGTTGCGGGGCGTGACAAGAGTGGTATCAGAGCCCAAGGTTGACACCTTAGAGTTAAGTTACGTTTATCAAAGTATTTGGTTTACACAGTACACAGAGCTATAGGTTACCCCCTACGATAGAGTCATTCTAGATAGAAGTCTAGGATCGACGAGAATATATGAATATGTGTTGCATGTTATATTTTATGCTATCCTATGCTAAGATGTAATATAGAAATTGTTAAGAGATATGTCTAAATGGTTGATATGATTGTAGAAGTTATGCCGCCTAGAAGAGGCCGAGGCCGCAGAGGGGCAGTAGACCCCGAAGATCGAGTAGATTGTATAGAGAGGATTTTAGGACTCGTCCAAGTGGTCCACGATGTCCACAATAACAATAACCACGATGACGCACCCCAACAACCTGCAATGCAAATGCCAGGAGCTGGGGCGATACCACATACCACGATTAAGCAGTTTCAGCAGTTAAGGCCCCCGACTTTCTATGGAACACCCGATCCCATGGCCGCAGAGTCTTGGCTCTTGGGAATCGAAAGAGTGTTTGAAGTTCTACCATGCACGGAGGAACAAAAAGTAGTATTCACCACGTTCACTTTTGAAGGAGCTGTTTTGGTATGGTGGCAATTGAAGAAGCCATTGGAGCCAATATGGCAATGGCCGAGGTTTTTAGAAGTATTCAATGAGGAGTATTTTTCTGAGATGGTACGAGATCAGAAAATTCAGGAATTCCTAAATTTGAAGCAAGGGAACACGACAGTAGTAGAATATAATGCTAAGTTTATGGAGTTGTCGCGATATGCCCAACATATAGTGTCGACAGAATCTCGCAAGGCGAGGAGCTTTGAAGCTGGATTACGATGGAACATCAAGAATAAGGTGGATATCTTGCGACTACCAACTCATCAGGAGGTTCTTCATGCAGCACAAATTGCTGAAGGATCTTTAAATGAGATCTCTCAATTCCGAGAAACTAGAAAGAAGAGGTTAGGAGGAAATATAAACATAGGACAAAGCTCAAAGCGACAGAGTTCAGGATCGTCGAGTGGGAATTCGTCAAACCCGCAAAGGAGTACAGGGAGTCAAGGAAGTAACCGCTCAAATGAAGCACCGACTTGCACAACTTGTCAGAAGAAACATTGGGGAGAATGTTTCATGGGAAGTAAAGCTTGCTATGGGTGTGGCCAAACAAGACATCAGATCAGGGATTGTCCAATGAGGAAGAGAATTCAAGAAGCTGGAGCATCAGCGTCAGCCTTTGTCCAGCAGCCTCCAACTGGAGGGAGGAATAACCAACCGCGGCAAGGTCGAGCTTTTGCACTCACA
>BRYF01000022.1:9697500-9700000 GCA_030159135.1 Actinidia polygama | reverse complement strand
TGTGCAAAATGCCCTTCCTGATGCTTTAGTGGTTCTACGAGGAGCCATGATTGCCCGATCGGTGAGAATGGCAAGATATATTCGCGTCTCTAGGAACAGGTGGGGTGGCAAGGGCTAGTTATTTGTAGCGAGATGTTTTAGTAGTTGTGCGTTCAGCTCATTCATAATCCTGATCTGCTCGACAATGTCGTGCATCTCACGGTGAATGCCTTCGAGATCTAGAGTTTGACTAGTGCCAACCATTGGAGGTACTCTATTAATAGAGGGGCTGTTGACACTTTGTTTAGATAGCAGGCGACTACGTAGATGTATAGAGTTTAGAGAGCAGTAATTCTCACAGATGACATTAAACTGTTGAGTTAAAAATCTGGGATGAGCAACCAATAGTCAGAATTGCTCGAGGTGGCGACCTCGATTACCTGCGTAGGGAAACAAATATTATCGGTTGGGTTGAGGCCGCTTCAAACCCCTCCGCTGTGGCGATGAGATTGTAGGAGATAAATCTACTAGATAAAACACAACAGAGAAATTAGAGAGTAATAGCTTAAGAATTGTTATTGCAATTACCTTTTCTCTGGATAATGATAAGCGGCATTTATAGATGGAGATTTCACAGACATGTGAGAAGATCGCATCGCAATAATCGGTCAACCAAGTAAGAAGCTCTGGTCGAAGATAGTATGATGGGTGGAGGTTTCCATGTGGAGGTACCTCTACAATAAGAGACCTGCAGAGATGGAGTCAATCACGTTCACCTTGGTATGTAGATATTGGCGACATAAACTACCAAGCAACATGAATTGGCTACTTAAGAGGTTGAGAGGAGACTATGGGCGATGTAAGGCAGCTTGACATGCTGAGTGGCGATCATAAAGGACATTGGCGAAGTGACCTTCCTAAACTTTGGTGATATGACTATCTCATGAATAATGTGGTGACATGATTACCTCGGATTGGATCATCTCTTTTTCTGAAGTTAATTTTGAGTAGGTAAAAATTCTTCACTCATCAAGCATAATTCAAATCAATACACAAGAATGGCTTCAAATGGGCTTGGATGAAGGAGTTGTAGAGGATGAGAGGCAAATTTTGGGTTACAGTCTAGCAAATGAGGGTTAGGCAGATCTAGGGTCAAGAATGATGTGAGAGAGACCCTGTTATGCTAGTGTGAAACTTTAAGAGGATAAAATATCGAGTTTCAATTATGATAGCTAGGGTGAACACCACCACCGAATTGCCACCTTATAGCAAGTTCAGTGGGTCTCCGCACCAGAGCTCGGTCGATCTACAACAGTCGACGGAGATCCCTAGGCAACATTAGGGTCAAGGGTAGATTGCATGGAAAAGTTTCCTCTTCCATCCGCACACCTGGATCAAGACATGAATGATGTGATATGCTAGTAATCAGTCATGCCTAAAGGAAATGATTGGGTCAGCTAGACACTCACTAACATGACAGTTGGCGCGTCTAGACACACATCGAGCTAAACTATAAAGGCCTAGACCTTTTGTCTTTCAAAGGTACACAATTTTAGCTCACAAATAATATATACTCTCTCTCTATACACTTTCGGTCATTAACTTGACCATCAGAGAGCCGTCGTGGGATAGCTCCGGTGGCCTTTCTCACTGCTCCTATCTTATAGGTCGGCTACGTAAGCTTCTTCCACTAGAATCCGCTAGCAACCATCGCCCGTATTTACATTCAATTCCTTCCTAAACCCATCAGACATTTGTCGAACTCCATCGATGGCGAAGTCCTACAGAGCTAGGGTTTTCAGATGGGGGAAGGGGATTCGAGGGTGGGGAGAGAGAGCGGAGACCCATGCCAGTTTGCGAAGGTTATACCTATCTTCTCTCTGTAGGAGTAATTTGTATTTTTTTGGGGAAACATAGTTGTGTCAAATTGGGACCCACAAGGTGATGAGTTCGACTGCCATGCAAGCATCTGTGCTCGGATCTGTGAGGGGCACCTATGCAACTTTTATTACTCTACTAATATAGGAAGAGTGAATACAACTTTACTTATACAAGTGTTACTGTATGTTATGTTAGTTGTTCACCAATCACACCAGTGGTGTCGTGCCTAGTGCATTCCCCCCCCCCCCTCCCCATATCTTAATGGCCTCAAAGCCAAGCACGTAATGATTAAGTGATTTCCATTGGGTGGAATGAAAATCAGAAATAATAAAACCTAATTCTACTAATTAAGCAGGTTTGATTGCCAAAATCAACAAATGTCCAAAACCTTTATCAATTAAAACTAAAACTAATAATATCATTAATTACTTCTATTTTTTTTTCAATTTGGATGCATAAATTTCAAATGTTTAAGGATTTAAATTTTTTATTTGACTGCATTTATTTAAAAAATTTAATTATATAGATTTCAGTTAACACATATTTTAGTGAAAAAGAGGAGTGAGAGTAAGTAGAAGGAGAGAGAGAAGAGGGAGAGAGGATGGGAGAGAGAGAAGATGAGAGTGCAATGTTGGAGGTA
>BRYF01000022.1:9690000-9692500 GCA_030159135.1 Actinidia polygama | reverse complement strand
TATCGCTTACTTTATCGTTTTATTTGCTTTTACGACCAGATTAGACGGTTCTACCTCAATCTCGGTTGATTTTATGCTTTCTTTATGCTTACTTTAAATGCTTACTTTATGTTTACTGTTACCACTATGATGGATGATTCTACCGCCATGTCAATCGGTTTATACCACTATAATGGATGAATCTATCGCCATGTCAGCTGGTTTTATTGCTTAATTTACTTACTTGTCAAGTATTTAATTCCTAACGCTTTTAAATACTTAGTATAATTCTATTTTAATTTTTAAAATAAAAAAATAAAAACATGTTTAATTTTTAATCAAATATGATAGGCTAAATTTCATTGGTCTAGTTTAAACATAAAACTCCAATCCAATTTTAGATGCAACAATTCTCTCTTCTCTTAAATTAAACTCAAATGGTTGTTTCAAATTGATCAATAATAAATATAGAGCTCAAATCTTAGAATTGTGTAAATCTCTAGTTATTTGTTAACAAGATTTTTTGTCACAAATAAGACTTAGATCCATTGCATTCTAAGAGTTTGAAAAAGCTAGTTACTTTATTATGAATCCACAACATACTTTTCAGAGCTAAAATATAAATAGACACGACATTCAACCACTGTATAGAGTTAAGCATTTTTGGCGCCGTTGCTGGGAAAATTTCACAGCTTGAAAGTTTAAAACTTGTGCCAGCATCACAAGAAGTTGTAAGTAAACTATTTTCCTGACTGAAGCTTTTCTCTTTTTCGTTAAAGGATCGAGCTAAAATTTGGCTAAATTCTCTCAGATCAAATTCTATTACCTCATGGGGATCAATGCAAGAGGAATTCATTAAAAAAGTTCTTTCCAATGAACAAAACTTCTTCCCTTAAAAAATTGATTTACAACTTTCAAGAAAAGGAAGGAGAGTCTTTTTATCAATGTTGGGAGCGATTCAAAGACTTGCTCACAGCCATACCACATCATGGTTACAATACTGGTCAGATTCTGAGTTTCTTTTATGAAGAAATTTTTGCACAAACCCGACAATTTATAAACATGATGTGTAATGGCCAGTTTATGTGTAAAAGCCCTGAGGAAGTACTAGATTTTTTGACGAATTGGCAGAAAATAACCAATCATGGGACTTTTCATACTCAGTCGAAAATTCGAGATAGACTTTAGGATCAAACACCTCAAGACATGGAAAATATACACTTCGGGAACCAGACGATTTGCAGGCTAAGTACACCCAACTAGCTAGAAAATTGGAAGCTTTAGAAATTAAGAAAGTTCACGAGATTAGCACACCAAATAAAATAGAAGATTTTTGTGTTATCTGTGATAGGCATGGGCATTCTGTTGCTGGATGCCCAACATTACTTGTTTTTAAAGAGGTCTTGCATGGTGGAGATCAGGTCTCTATCAATGCCATGAATCAACCACAGAAACTTTTCAATTCTGCATACTCCAACACATACAACCCAGGGTGGCGTAATCACCTGAAATTTTCTTGGAGAAATGCAGACAATTCCAACCAGAGTCAAGGTGGCCAGATTTCAAATTCTCCCCAAATTTCTAATCCACCACAACAACAGAGAAGTCCATTGGGATTAAATCCCTATGGCACTCAGAACCAAGGGCATGCAAATGGCCCGCAGGCCAATTACCCAACCTACAACCAGACTATTTATCAACTTCCATAGAGACGGAGTTTGGAAGATACCTTGCATAACTTTATCCAAAATCAACAAGCCTCTTGGGTTCAGAATAATCAGGCAATAAGTGATATTCGAACCCAATTAACCAATTCGACCACAGCTGTGGGGGGAGTGCATCTAGAGAAAGGGAAATTTCCATCCCAACCTCTAGCAAATCTCAAGGGTTAGAGTAGTATAAAGACGTCCATAACGTCTGAGATACAGTCATAGCAGTTAAAGTCAATTACCATATTGAGAAGTGGTAAGGAGATTGAGAAATCGAACTATTCAAAACCTGCTCTTAAAGAGACTCAGAAGCTTTCTGAGGCAAATTCAGAGAACATGGAGCCATTGAATAATGAATCAGATGCTGTGTCTGATGTTAGAATGAAAGACCCATTGCCCTACCAAACACCCGCACCATTTTCACATAGACTTAGATTGCCTAAAAAGGGAACAACTAATGACAAAATTTACAAGCTCTTCGAGCAAGTGAAAATCAACATTCCCTTACTAGATGCAATAAAATAGATCCCTACATACTTAAAATTTTTAAAAGAACTATGCACAGTTAAACGTCCAATACAGGTGCATAAAAAGGCATTTCTAATAGAACAAGTAAGCTCACTATTTCAGACTGAGAAAGCCTAAAAATATAAGGACCCTGGGTGTCCGACAATATCTATTGTCATTAGGGCTACTAAAATTGAACGTTTCGTTGCTAGATTTAGGTGCGAGTGTTAATCTGTTACCATACTCTGTGTACAAACAATTAGGGTTAGGAGAGTTAAAACCTATCAATGTAACTCTCCAATTAG
>BRYF01000022.1:9655000-9657500 GCA_030159135.1 Actinidia polygama | reverse complement strand
TCGCTCGTGGGGCAGCGAGCGAGCTTTATCTCAAATTTACACTTTTCGTCCATGTAATTTCAAATATCTTTATAACTTTTAATTACTGTAGATTTGATGCCAAAGCTTCTTCGAATGAAAATCATGGGTACTGAATTTATAAAATAATACTCAAAATAACACTCGAGGGATAAATTAAAAAAAATACAAATTAAAAAAAAAATTACGGGAAAAATTCTAGTCCCAACACGTTGTAATAAGCTTTGATGAATCTCATGGTCACCTATTTTTGGGTGGTTGTTTTTCTTCTAGAATTTGGATTACCTTACTTGGAAACTTTGAAATCAGTTGGAATGCTAGACCTTGGAAAGATTGGGTCTTGGACTTATTAGTTTCTTGCAAAGGTAAATCTTTCTTTTCTAAGTTGATTAAATTGACATTGTGTGTTTACGCAATTTGGAAGGAAAGAATTGTAGTATCTTTAAGGGCCAAAGGAACCTTGTGGAGACTATTGAGGTAAATATTGTTTTTAATTTTAGAAACAGGATCCTCTCATATACCCCTCTTAGTGGTGTAAATGGGAGAGTCCTCTCTAATTGGAATTTAACCTGATTTAGTCTAGCTGCTGCAGTATGTTTGTGTGGATGTGGGGTGAATTTGGTTCATGGAAAGTGAGGATGGGAGTCAGGGAGGGAGGCCTTGGGCTATTACTCATTGTGAGAATATTTAAAAATTTATAGAAGATGAGATTATGGAGTCAAATTATAAAAATAACAAGTATAGTTTACTAAGAAATTCAATTCTTACTCCTTTTTTCAAACAAATTTCTAGTTTATAGGAGAAAATGTTCTTATCTGTATTGCAATGAAATTATTTTTTGTACTGAAAAAAGTCAATTCTTGCATATTTTATATATTTAAAAAGTTTTTACTCAATGAGAGAGAGTAGGCATTTCCTTCAAAAGATGTAGGGAATTTGCAAGAAAACACAATATCTTAACTGTGAAGATCAAAAAAAAGCATCCTACAAGGCCTAATTCAATCACATCCATTCAAAATCTTCTTAACCTAAACATAGAAACAGCCATGGCCAGACAACATATGGTGCTATATAAACCCCCATGGACTCTCCCAAGAAACCAAAACACAATCTTTCTAAACTTCATAAACCCTTTAAACATTCATTGTTTCTTTGACAATGGCATAAACTTTGCAAGCTCTCTTCGCATTGTTGTTCTTGGTTCTTTCTCTTGTTTGCTTTCATGCCTATGGAGCCAAGGGGGACGATAGGCCTCACCGACTTTGCCTTCTAAGGGTTGAAGGCCAAAGTTCATGGGTGGTTCATGGAAAAATGCTCATGCCACCTTCTATGGTGCAGGGGATGGCACAGGAAGAGATGGTTTGTATAACACAAGTCACAATTTCTTTTAGGTGTCATGCGCATGGATGAGCAGCAAATAGGTCTAGTCTAGGTTGAGCAATATTATGTTGGTGCTAAAGCACGAAATTCTTAGTCCTCAAATATATATGTTCCTCTATCTACTATCTTAATACAATGGCAGCTAGATAATCATGACTTCAGGTTTGTGGTTTTGAGAAACTGACCACGTTGTGTGGTTGCAGATACATTAAAAAACTTATTTTTGATAGATGATTAGATGGTGTTTGGAATTAGAAAGTAGAGTGCCTTCGAATTACACTATTTTAAGGCGAAAGGAGACAAATGATTAGCATTTTTGGTTTGAAAACTCTACATTATAAAAGGATTGTTTTTCCAGCTCTAATCTTGTGACCAAAAATAATATACACTCGAGAATTTTTTCCAAAAAATGTCTAGAATCCTAGTTGATTTATATTGCTCTTATTCTTTCCAGGCTAGGCTTTTTATGCTTATTTTTTGTTAAGAAATTGTTATCGAGATTTCGAAAACATCTTTTTGATGTTTCTCAAAAACAAGAATTTCATAACAACTCTCAACAAAAATAAGTTTTTTGTGTTTTCTGAAAAATAAAAATGAAAATAAAAACCAAAACCGAAACCGAAGTTGAAGACCATTTGTCCTAGGAAATGGTGATGAGGAAAAAGAAAATGAACGAGAAAGGGAAAAAAGAAAGAAAAGGAAAAGAAAAAATTTATTGGGAGAAATTCTGATTCCATTTTCTGATACTTTTTCTCCCATCTGCTCTCTACCAAAAAAGAAATGGGCTTTTAGTAACATGACCAAACCATAAGGATTATGAAATTTTATTTTTTAAATTGAACCAATGTGATGAATTACTTCTTCTGAAGGTTGACGGTTCACATCAAAATAGCGCTAGTGGATGAGAGTTAACAAAACGTATACTGAGAAGTTCTACTTTCGTCATTCCATCTTGATGCAAGGCCTAATAACATTACCAATAAAGGAGAGTTCCATTACAGAGGCAAGGAGGGGTTCGATTCACAATACAAGGAAACCCTTATTTCAACCTGGTGACCGCGTGGAACGTGGGAGGATCTGGAGATGTCACGAACCCTTATTG
>BRYF01000022.1:9582500-9585000 GCA_030159135.1 Actinidia polygama | reverse complement strand
CTCTCTCTCTCCTCAGATTTGAACTTGACTAATCTTGATATCCTTGGGTCCATCTCTCTCTTAAAAGAGGGAAGGGAATAAATAGAATTCATTAAGATCATAAGATGTGGTGTGGTGTGGTGTGGTGTGGTGTGGTGTAGGTGGAGAGTATGATGACATTGAGGCAGACTTGACTACACCTTTCCATGGGTCTTCTTGGAGTTTGGCACGCACGCTTTCCTACAAACACGTAGGGGAGAGAGAGACCCAACAGTAGAGTAGAGCCAAAGATATTATCAATCAACTCATTAAACCTCTTTTTCTTCCCTTCATTATTACGTTCCTTTTGTCCCCCTCAAGATCTGATCTCCCCTCCTTTTTCAAACTTACCATCTTTTATAAACTTGACGTTGTTGGGTCAGCAATGTCAAATAGCCGCCTCGGGATTACTTTTTTTATTAAAAATTCCGACTTTACCCAATAATTTAAAATATATATATATATATATATATATATACTATTGTACCTTCTCCTCTTATAAGTAAAAACAATGGATCAATTTGCCTAATATTATAATTTTGTGGATATTTGTTGTATCTTAAACTTTGTTCGAAAAATAGTTTTGAAACATTGGCTTTTGGCCAATTTCAAGTAGATCAAAGGTTGAAATACATTCGCTTACATGAGATGATTAAAACCCAATAATTATTTGTTCAAAACCATTAAAGAGTAAATGAGAAATTGACTCTAAAGTTCACTACTTGGAAGAGTATATAGTATTGTATTTTTTTAATATATACTAATAAAATAGGAAGGGTTTTCCCCCGGCTTCTCTCATATGGGCCTTAAACTTAAAATCAATGTAAGAGTATATGCATCAAACTAGCTAAATATTTTTCTTTTGGTAATTTAAGTAATGAAAATTTCAAAATTGTCCAACTAATTAGAACAACCAACAAATTTAACTTTGTTTTAGTTCCTAGTCACTTTTCACTAAGAACTATTATTCACATGTTATCTACTACACTATCCTTCTTCACAACGGTTATGAATTGTTTAACATCGAATGATAAATCAAAATAATTAAAGGATAAACTAACCATAGCATTTTTGTTTCCCATTTTCTTATAAAAAAAATTATATTGCTAGGCTATGGCCCCGTATATGAAAATCCTTTCTGGAAAAAGGGAACATCCGCCTGAAATGCTCTGGAGATGCGCAACATAACATTTTGTTGGGACAAAAGGCGCCTCTTGTTCTCATAATCTTTGGATGTGAGTTTGTTGGGAAGGCTAAAGTATACATCCTTAAATTCCATATTATGCATCCTGGTGTAGATTTGGCTACATATCCATGAATGACCTGTTTGACCGGTCAATAACAGGTCATCAATATTAAAATATAGCATAACGACAATAATACATAACATTTACCACATCATGTCATAACATTTATAGTCATTAATATAAAATTCAATAACGACTCATAATATTAATCAAAAAACATCATAATATTTACAGTACCAGAAAAGAGCATAAATATGGAAGCATGACATTTGAATCAAAAGACATTATGAACTAATTGGATCGATAACATTCAGCCAATTCAGGCACAAAATTTACAGAATCGTGTGTAACAATTTTGTTTTCAATAAGAAAGTATTTTCAATAGGATGCGTAACATTCTTTTATAGAAGACGTAACAACATCATATGGTGGTATATGTGGGCGTCAAATTCAATTACCATTTGAAAATGAAAATTGTTTTCAAAATCTATTTGTAACATTTGGTTAGAAGAGGCGTAACAATACCATGGTTTGGAATAACACTTATAAGTCATGGGCATAACATTAAATAATTATAGGATGTGTGATATGTTTCCAAAAACTCGTAACAAAATCACATGATGACGTAACACTAACCAAAGAAGGCGTAACAACACCATAATTTGGCATAACTCTAACAGGATGTGGGCATAATATTTTTTCATAAAAGTTGTAACAACGACACAGTGTAGCATAACAATAACCAAAGTTCAATTACCATTTGAAAATAAAAAATGCTTTCAAAATCCATGCATAATACTTGGTCAGACACGCCGTAACAACACCATGGTTTGGCATAACAATTACTAAAAATGCACGTAATTATTTTTCAAAAACGCACGACGACGCCATGACTTGGTGATTTTATCACAAAATGCATAATTTCCATAGTTAATTACCCCTTATTTGGAAGGTTTAGTGTTTAATACTTCGGTTATCTCATTGTATTGTATATGAGTATTAGTTTTGATGATTGTAGGTAATTCACATGGATAAAGGCTTGCACGTATTTGAGGAGAGGTTTAGCACTTGAATGAGAAGAAGAAAGAACAAAGAAGTCCCGAAGCAAAACGAAGAGAGAAGAGAAGAGGAGTTGTAGAAGAATTGCATGAGTACCGGCAGTTCTTTAACCCAAGACCGGTACTGATCTAGGTACCGTTACTCTTATGTTCTAGGACCAGTTGATTACACCATAA
>BRYF01000022.1:9475000-9477500 GCA_030159135.1 Actinidia polygama | reverse complement strand
AAGTATACCTGGGCAAAATTCACAGGGCAGAGCTCGAAACTCACATAGAGTTCGACTAACTCTTCCTTGGAATTTTTCGCTAAGTGTACTTGAGCAATCCTCGAGGGACAGAGCTCGGAACTCGCATTGAGTTTGGCTAACCCTTCCCTAAATAATTTTCTACTAAGTATACTTAGGCAACATTCACAGGACAGAGTTCGGAACTCATATAGTTCGACTAACTCTTCCTTGGAATTTTTTGTCAAGTGTACTTAGGCAAACCTCGAGAGACACAGCTCAGAACTCGCATAGAGTTCGGCTAACTCTTCCCTAAAATTTCTAGCAAATATATTTGGGCAATATTTACAGGATAGAGTTCGGAACTCGCATAGAACTCGGCTAACTTTCTCTTGAAATTCTTGATTGTGTACTTAGGCAAACCTCGAGGGACAGAGCTCGGAACTCGCATAGAGTTCGACCAACTCTTCCCTAACGTTGTACCTGCTTGACCAAGTTGTAAGGATGGCTTTTTTTTCTTACTTGGCACATCTCGTTCGGACAAGTTAGGTTATGCCTTAGCTAAAATCTATTATTTTGGACATGTTCACAGCGCATAATGATTTTCTTTGACATTGCCTTGTAATGCTCAATCCAAATACTTGGCGATTCCACAGCCTGTCCATATTTTTAAGTCATCTTAAACTCGTGTTTAAGCAAATGGAGAGTTCTTTCCCAGTATAGATCGCTTCAAAACAGCTTGTTCTTGCAAAATTAAGGAAATTATTTAATTTTAATAAGAACGAAAAACAGAATCTCTAAGTAAAATATTTTTACAAGTATATTTGATATAAATGCCAATTCAATTAGAAAAATTATATTTTAATGGTAATACTTTCTCAAGCGATTGGAATTTCAAGGTCTCAGAGCTTGGTTGCCTTTGGAATCTTTGAGGTAGTAAACGCCCTTTTCGGCGAGCTTAACTATCTTATAGGATACTTCCCAATTTGAGCTGAGCTTCCCATCCATCGAATCCTTGGTGTTTTCAATAACTTTCCTCAAAATGAGGTCTCCAATTAAAAATTGTCTGTGTTGGACCTTCTGGTTGTATGTTTTGACCAACTGTCTCTAATAGTCAGCAATTCGTATCAGTGCATTCTCTCTTCGTTCATCAGCGAGGTCGAGGTCTCGAGTTAAAATTTCCTCATCATGATTGACGTCATATGCTTCAGTCCGTATTGTGGGTATACCGACCTCCAACAATATTACAACTTCGAATGTGAAAGGTAGAGAGTAAGGCATTCCATTTGTTGCTTTCCACGGCGTGGTCTGATAGGCCCACAAAATGTTTGGCATATCCTCGACCCATTTGCCTTTATCTTTTTCAAGCCTCTACTTGATCTCGTTCATAATTATTTTGTTGGTGGCCTCGGCTTGCCCGTTGCACTATGGGTAGCTTGGTGTTGAGTTGTAGAACTCAATCTTCAATTGCTCCAACAAGTCTTTAGCTTTTTTGCCCACAAACTGAGTTTCGTTATCTAATAAAAGGCCCTAAGGATGCCAAATCTGGATAGAATGTTTCTGCGAATGAATCTGATTACGTCAATCTCCCTGATTTGAGCTTGTGGTTCGGCCTCCACCCATTTTGTGAAGTAGCCCATCGCTGCTAACAAAATTTCTTATTCCCCGAAGCTCAAGATAGGACCCCCACAATGTCCATTCCTCATTGGGCAAAGGGCCAAGGATTGGTGAGAGGGGTCAAGTCCCTTGTTGGCTGATGAATCAAGGGGGAGAAGAGCTGGCATTTGGTATACTTACGGACGTACACTTGTGCATCCTTTTGCATAAATGACCACTAGTATCCCTAGGTCAGGGCTCGATGAACCAATGATCTTTCTCCAGAGTGCAGTCCCCAAATGCCTTCATGGATTTCGAATAGCACATCTTCAACTAGGCTCGGGTGGACGCACACTAGGTAGGGTCTTAGAATACGTCTTTTGTACAAGTCGCCGTTGGGGGAGATCCAAAATTGTGCTGCCTTTATTCGAATTTTGTGTGCTTCTTTCTTATCTTCTAACAATTTGCCATGTTGCTGAAGTTCACAATTGGGTTCATCCATCTCGACCCCAGCTCGGGGTTGACTAGGATGGATTCTTGGGTCATTTCGAGACTAGGGGCTGAGATTAGGTCTACTGCAATGGTACGCCCTATTTCTCCTTTGAAAAATGATGCCATGTATGCTAGTGCATCTGCGTGTAAATTTAAGTCCCTCCACACTTGCTCAATTTTGACCATTTTGAATTAGGTAAGGAGGGCTTTTGCTATTGCCAAATACTTAGCCATCTTGGTTCCCCAAGCTTCAAACTTTCCAATGACTTGGTTGACTACTAGATTTGAGTCACTAAAAATATGGAACTCGAACATCTTTAGTTTATTGGCGAGCCGAAGTCCCACAATGAAGGTTTCGTATTCGGATTCGTTGTTTGTTGCAGGGAAATTCAGCTTGAGGCAGTGCTCAAAAATT
>BRYF01000022.1:9410000-9412500 GCA_030159135.1 Actinidia polygama | reverse complement strand
CCTAAACCTTTTGATATGAATTCATTCCACAATTATCTAGTCATGATCTATTTATTACATCAACCATGCTACATTCTCCTCCTAGCAAATGGGACATCGTATGAATTATGTGTTAACTTAAACATACTTTTCACAAACATTACTTTCATAATTTCATGGTACAACAAAATAAAGTATGCTTTTAAATATAAAATATATCAGTTTTAAACATAAGTCATGCTTTCATTTATAAAACATAAAATATGTTACTTTTAAGCTATGTAATACATAACAAGACTCACCGTAATATGCCCAAATCTTCCTACACACCGTGCCTAACGTTCCTCAAATTCGGGTCAGAGTACTACGTTTAATATTCGAATTGTTAGATTTAACGGTATCGTGGATATAAATATACTTAAACTTCATAATTTTCTAAGTTAGAAATTATTAATAATTCAAATTAATCATTTTTTGCACTTATTTATTTAAACAACAAGTCGGTATATTATTTTTATAAAATTATTCAGAGTTAATTTGACTTCTAAAATTTCACATAATATACTAGACGCATATTTGTATCTATAATAAAAATATGATAAATTTATAACTATTTTTCAAAAATTCATGAAACATTCACAGTTTCTGTACATTAATTTTACTGATAATAGTTCAGTTGATAAATATTTTAGACATTAAAAAAAATTTTAGAAATTCATGAAATCAAATATTTAACACATAGACATATAAATGTATAACATGAAAAAATTTCAGATTTTTCTAACATATGTAACTATTTTATTAAAATTTTCAAAGTTTATGTTCAAACTATTTTTTCAGTTTCGGAACTCGTTTTAAAGGTCAGTTTTAGACCGTTTAGAGTCTGAATGTGAAATAATAAATGTCTACATAAAAGTTTTAGATAATTTTAACAGATTTCTAACGCATGTTAAATCAAGTAATTTGGACATTGTATGAAAAAGTTATGATTAAAATACAGTGGTTGTTCTAGAGGTAAAATAGGATTCTGAGCTTTTCGAATTTTGATTTTAAAAATACGTATAAGTGCATTCTTTTTTGGGATATTTAGAGGGTTAAATTTTACTAGATATGGTATTCTAATAAAGATTAAAATAAAAAAATACCAAAGAAAGGAGAAAAAATTTAAAATTTACCTCGGTAGGAAAATAAAATCGGTATCACGTTCTTTACTATTTTTTTCTTTCTTTCTCCCTAGCTCTCCTTTCTCTCAGACCTTTCACTCTGTTTCTTTCTATTTTATGCGACTCTATTTGTTTTCATTTTGTTGATTCATAAGGAACTGCTAGCATAACACTCCTTTTATTCTTGTTTGAAATTGTTTTTGACTTATTAGGCTAGGCTCACATGGCACACATGCATACCAGCCATCTTTCTCTCTTTATGTGCCACTCACACACACACACGTGCACTTGTGCAGCTCTTTCTCTCTTTCCTTTATGTGACACACACATGCCCACTCTCACCTCACATGCACACGGGCAGCATACATGCACACACACATACACTCATGCGTGGTAACACGTGTCACCATGTGTCTCTCATGCACGCACTCGCGTGTCTACAATGTGTCGCATTATCGTATTTTATTTACATTTAATTGTAAAATAACACATATTATTTTACTGTAAAAATATTTATTGCATTTAAAATTAAATAAAATTAACTCATTTAATAATTTAATACTTATGTTCGCGGTTCGGGGTATTACACGGGGTCTCCCAATGAACCAAATGCTCTGAGGGTTTATGGATTCTGTTGTTTTGAAAGGTTTGTGTTTTTTGGTTTTTGGATGAAGGTTGTGTTTGTTAATAGAGAGAGTAGTTAGATTTGTTCTTGATTGATATTCTTGTTAATTTGTGCACTTTAGGGGAATTTGTGGTGTTTGATGTGCTTAAGAGAGTCTTCTGTGTGTTGATCTTCTCATTATAGTACTCTTGTGTTTATTTGGCATGTATGTTTATGATTCTTTCGCTTCTTTCCCTCTCCCTGTATGTATTTGTTTTTCATTGCACCCGGACATTCGTGTGGCTCTAAATCTTTTGTGTTGCTTGTGATTGTAATTTAAATGTTAATGGTTGTAATAGCACTCTTTGGCATGTATGTTAATGGTTGTAATGGCTTTGAGTCTTTTATTGTGCTTGGACTTCCATACTATCTTGGTTTCGTAGGGCACGTGTCACGCCCCAGTCAAACAAGACCTGGTCACGTAAGCAAACAACTCAAAAACAAATAAAAGTCAGCAGAAATAATATTACAACATCATAGTACAAATAAATCCCTCCTGTGAGACCATGCTCTCCATGAGCTATCAAGTACAAAACTAAATATATGATAGTACATGGACAATGCCCACACCAGGCCAAAAGAATATTATAATTCTCCAAAATTATCTATTCACAAGTTCATTAAACAAAATAAACAAACGACAACCATATGCCTCAAGATTCAGGGTAGACCTCGGTACCTGAAATTTATTTTA
>BRYF01000022.1:9357500-9360000 GCA_030159135.1 Actinidia polygama | reverse complement strand
AGATGGTGATTCCTGGTTGAGACTATTCTCTTTGGCGATTTCCAGAGGAAACTGCGAGTTTTGGTGTGTGGGGAAGTTTCGCAAAGTGAGCGTGGCAAGGTGGGTGGGGAACTTTGGGTATTAAGGGTAATAATTAATAACTTATGGGGCAAAGGGAGAGAGTTGCGGGTCGGTTTTGTTTTGGGTTCTTTTTTCCTCTTTTTTTTTTCTTATAGTTTTTTCGTTTTGTAGAATCGACCCAAAAACACACAGTAGCCAATAGGATTAAATAAACTGGCTGGTTTTGTTTTACTTATTTAGAGTATCACTGGTAGTCTCCTAGTTTTGCACTCGTATTTTCAAAAATTCGAAATTGTGTTAGTGATATAAGCAGTCCTCTCCCACATATTTTAAAAATTTTAAATTGTGTGCTATTTTTCGCCCTTCATACTCTGCATTTCGTTGCATAGTTTTTATTCTTCAAGAGAGAGTTCATCTACAACCGGTGAGCCTCCCGTGGTAATGCTGCCTCTGTGAGACATAGATCGTTGTATCCTAAGAAACAGACGCCATTAACCTCGAAGCGCCAGTGCAATGACGAAATCTATCTTAAGGACATTGTGTCGAACACAAGCCTTGATCTTTCTTTTATTTTGTTCTGCATCTATGTGAGCTTTACGTACTGTTATTTCAGTATATTTTCGGCAGTTAGTTTCTATTCATTTGTTATAAATTATTTAGTATTATGTTAAATTTGATTTATAAACAAGATTGTCCAACAGTTAGAGTGAGAAGGCCATTGGGGTACATAAAGTTTACTATATAAAGAGTAAATTAAACAGGTCCAAGAGCTAAAATTGGCAAAGTAATAAATAGTTCCACTGAAGTAGCTAAATTAAGAAATTTTGTCCACGATTTCATTTTTTCTCGAGTTGTAATATTTTTGGGCAAATTTCAATTTATCCCGTTAGTTATAGTATAGGTCATGTGCGCATACCCCATGGTTTTTTTGATCATTGTACCCTCTTAAAGTAACAATTGGATTCTATTAAATTAACAATTGGATTCTATGTTTCTTATATTAATTTTCACTAATATAATTTTATTTCAAACGCTAAAATGATGTAATTTCTTCAAAGTTCCATTGTAGTTAAATTTTTCCTAAAATAACAACTAGCATTGAAAAACCAATAATATGGTGATTTTCACATTCATGTTTTCTCTAATTGAACACATTTTTTTATATTTATTTCATGAAATTACCAAAATACCCTTCTATATAGTTAAAAATATTTAATCAAAATTAATTTCAAATATATAAATGAGAGGGTACTTGATGATTTTAGACAATAAAGAAAGAAAAAAAAAAAGGTGTTTCAAGATCACCATTAGAAAATGTCATGATTACCCATCAAAAGGAGAAGAGAAGAGAAAAGAGAGAAAAATTTCATAACAGTGGGATACTTAATATCAAGTCAGTGGGGGGAGAAATTAACTTTCGTAAATTTCTTTTCCCCCCTCACCTGACAAATCCCCTCTTGGCCCACCTTGTCTCCCCATTAAAAGATTGTTATGCCCCTCCCCCTTCTCTCTCTCTTCACTCAGTACTCTCTCTCACTTTTTTTTTAATTTTTGTATTTTATTTTAGTTTTTTTATTTTTTTTAATTTTTTTTTCATTTTTTTAGTTTTGTGTATTTATTTTTTTTAGTTTTGTTTATTCTTTTTCATTAGTTTTGTGTCTTTTTTATTTTATTATTATTTTTTATAAAATTTATTTATTTTCTTTATTATTTTTTTTTTAATTTTGTGTATTTATTTGTTTTAGTTTTGTTTATTCTTTTTTATTAGTTTTGTGTCTTTTTTATTTTATTATTATTTTTTATGAAATTTATTTATTTATTTTATTAGTTTTCTTTTTCTTTTTCGGTAAATAATTTTTTTAAAAAAATAATTATCAAATTTTATACTCTTGGTCAAAAATTTATTAAATTTGTTGAGTAGATATGATTTATTAATTATCAAATATTTTTTGTTTATTTATCTAAAAATAATAAAATAATAATAAAGAAAAGAAAAAAATTTCATACAAAAAATGATAAAAAAATAAAACTAAAAACAAATAAAAACATATAATAAAAAAATTATATATCAAAAAAAAATTAAAAATGATAAAGAAAAGAAATAAATTTCATTAAAAATGATAAAAAAAAAGAAAACAAAACTAATGAAAAAAAATTAAAAAAAACAAATTTAATGATAAAAAAAATTAAACAAAACTAAAAAAAATACAAAAAACTGAAAAATAAAAAATAAAACCGAGAGAGAGAGAGGGGGGGGGGGAGAGAGAGAGAAGTAGGTGGGTGGTGGGGGCATAAAAGTCTTTGTAAGGGGAGACAAGGGTGGGCCCAAGAGGGGGAATTTGTCAGGGGAGGGGGGAAAAGCAGCTCTAAAGTTACACAGAAACAATAAGACTATGAAATCGTATCAATTCCCCAAAATTTTCAAAATGAGAGATTATTT
>BRYF01000022.1:9262500-9265000 GCA_030159135.1 Actinidia polygama | reverse complement strand
CAGAGCAGGTACTTGGTATTTATCCCCTTACAATTGTCTCGCAGTTCGCATGAGATGGATCTTTACTAGCCGATGTCATGTGAGTTGGATGCTGATGTCTTTTGGTGTGGAGAAGCTCGAACGACGGAGTTCGTCAATACTTGCAAGATGTCTCCTTAATGTATCTAGTTGTCACTTCACTATTCTGCAGTGATACGCATCAGCCTCAGATTTGCTTGTAGATCGGTTCTGGGCACAGATGCCAAAGCGTCTCATCTACCCTTAATGGTTATTTGGCACAAATGCGCGACAATTAAGCTGCAATGTGTAAGCTCCTGATTAGCTCAAAGCAAAACTTTGGCCAACCAAACGATGCGCCTTAAGGGCGTGGTTGGCGGGAAATCGGACCTTTTGGCTTCCATGTAAATAGCCATCTTCCTCCTAGGAACTTTTCATCCTATGTCTTTGAGAGCATTGTAGATGGAGAAGTGAGCACCTGAAATATGTTGTCGTCCGACCACTGCTTCTGATCCTAATTTTGATGCTGACGACCATCCTTTGTACTCCGACAACCTGATTTTAGTTTTTCAGCTGTCTTCAGACTATTATAAGTCTTTAACTGTGTTTTTTGTATAATTTTTTTCGTGATGTATGTGTATTCATGTTACTGATTTTTGATTCTATTTCGACTCGTCTTGGTTTGCATTTGATGATCTTGGGTTTGATTTTTTAATGTCTTGCATTATTTGGTGAAGTCTGTGTGGTTGTTGTTTGTTTGTTAATCTATAATGACCACTTGCCCGTTTATTGGCGGGTGACTGCTAAGCTTTTTGGGTTACCTCTTAACACATTTTCCTTGGTGAAATAGGTTTAAAGTGAACTTATAGAGTCTATATGTTGAAAATCTGCCTTGAAAATCCCTCAAGCCTTTCTATTGCCGAGATGGATTCGAGTCAGGAGGAGGACATGATAGTTGTCCCTTCGTAAAATGTAAACATACCTCGTGGGACAAAGCTCAGAATTTTCTGGGAGCTCAGCTAACTCTTTACCCAAATGTAAAATCTCACGGGGCAGAGCTCGAATCATAGGGAGTGCTCGGCTAACTCTGCATCCAGTGGTCCGTCGTCATTACCTAGGTTGAGCTTGTTCCCACAACTTTGTTTTTCTTTCAGAACATGGAATTAAATCGAGCTCAACTATTAGTTCAAGATGACAATGCACTTGAGCGATTTGGGCATGACCATGATATTCCAAATGATGTGCGGATAGAAAGACCAATACCTAATGAGGTGGCCAACATTGTGAAGGGACATGGGGACTGCATCCCGGTCCACACGTGGTTGATCTACCAAGTAGGCCTTAGATTTCCCATCAGTTCCATGTTGTAAAAGGTCATGATCCGGTCCAACTTACATTTATGAAAGTGTTAGTAACTTTGTTCGTACTGTGCTTGCGATAGACATACTGATACAAAGGGAAAAGCTGTCGTTTGACGCCTCAAACCTATTACACGTGTACAATGTGGTACGCCAGAGGAAAGAGCCCGATACCCACTTATACACTAGCAATCGTTATCTTCGACTTCGTGATCCCCAACAATCCCAAATGAGGCTAGTAACCAAGATCTCCGACAAAGATCTATATCTTAACAAATTTGTCTGAATCCGGGAGCATGAGAGTTCCAAGCTGGGAATGATGGCGTCTAGTCATCTCTGATCGTAAGTTCTTTTTGGTACCTTGGTTATGTTGATTTTCTACATTGTTTACAACACTTTATAAATTGATACTATTGATTTGACACCTTGCATGTTAGTTGACATGTTTCAGGGTTCAATAGCAAGTTTAGGAAGAGGTCCGGGAAATGCACCGAGGCCATAAAGAGTGTGAACAACTACGAAAGACCCAAAGACGTGAAGACCCTTATTTGGTACAAGCAGGTTTACTGTCACATTATCCCACACTGAGTTGAGCAAGTTGTACAAGTCAGTCTCCCTCCACTATGCTTTTGAGAATGATCTCTGTGACGTCGAAGAGCTAGCTTAGAAGAACTAAGTGACGAGCTTGACAAAAATGCCATAATTGCCTGGCCTCTTGATTTAACTAATGATACTACTGACTCCAGTTTCTCTAACTTGGTTGACCTTTATGGTGGTGAAGAGGAAGAGGAAGAGGAAGAGGGGGAAGAATTCAACCAAAGGGAAGTAGCAATTCCTATTTTGGCTGCAATTTCCCCTCCTCTTGCTACTACTGATTTTTTATTGGTGATAAGCTCAAACGAAGAAACTATTGATCTTGTATTTCCTCTGATTTTTCCTGCTATTAGAATGAGGTCTACCATTCCTTTATTGGAGGCGATGCTGCAGATTCGAACTCCGAGGAAGACATGCTTTCGAAGGCCAAAAACCTTGGTTCTACTCTTGCCCCCATGAAATCCAAGCCTACTATTCCTCCTCCAGAAGTCCACTATTCCCTTTTAGTCCAAGTTCCAACTGATGTTCCAACTCTAACTTCAGTGGGGCTG
>BRYF01000022.1:9242500-9245000 GCA_030159135.1 Actinidia polygama | reverse complement strand
TCCACACTCTAACAGGATTGGTTAGGGTTGAGGAAAAAAAGAGAGAGTATCAAAAGGTTTAGGAGACTAGAAAAATAATCCTAAAGTATATAGGATTAGATTTTTGTCGAAAACAAGTGCTCAACCGATCGAACACAAGGCTCAACCAGTCAAACTTTTCTTCAACTGGTTGAATATGAATGTGACAAGGCAGCAACTACAGGAACCCGCAGGTGCGGCAAGAACCCGCAAGCGCGACAAAGGAATCTAGACTGTCAACCTTGAATTTCTCTTCCTATTCAAGGTATTTCGAACCCTCTCTTAATTGATGTTGTACAATTTACATGGTTTTAAGATCTGGATTTTTTTTAATAAAAATTACGTTTTTGTTTGCGGGATACAATCCCCTTGAATAAAGGCAATCTTTTCTTGATCAGGCTCGTTGATCGCTATATGGTGGTAACCCCGGTATTCATTCAAGAAATTTATTCGGGCATAACCCGAAGTAGAGTCCACTAGTTGGTCAATTCTTGGCAATGGAAAGTAGTCTTTTGAGAAAACTCGGTTGAGGCTTGTGAAATCAACGCATACCCTTTACTTGTCTATCTTTTTCTTTACCAGAACAATGTTGGATAGTCAGTTGGGGTAAAAAACCTCAGCGATGACATTTGCCTCTTTTATCTTCTTGACTTTTTCTGTCACCGCATCTACATGCTCAGTAGCAGACCTCCTTCCCAACTGTTTCACTAGATGGGCCTTGGGAATAACGTTCAGTTCGTGTTTGATAAATCTTGAGTCAATCTAGGGCATTTCGTATGGAGTCCATGCAAAGGCCTCAATGTTAGCAGTTAGGAACTCGATGAGCTCGGTTCTCTCCTGCTCTCTTAGGTTTGAACAAGTGAGGAAGAAGCGGTTTGAGCTTGTCTCATCAAGATCATGGCTCATGATATCCTCTACGACTCTGGCCTCAGGGGTCCTGCCAACATCTTCTAGGACTTTTCCATTCCTTTTCAACTAGCTGCACCTCTCTCACGACATCCTTAGTGGAGACCATGGCAAGATGGCATTATTTGGTTGCCACTTGATCCACAAAAAGGGTTTTCTTGCATCGGGGGGCGCCAAACTTGATGACCTAGTACAGCGTGGATGCAACTCCTTTCATCTTGTGTACCAAATCTCAGCCATCAGACCGACTTTAAATCAGCCTTTGACAATTTAAGCGATTTAAACAAATCATAGTACATCACCTCGACTGAGCTACCCATGTCTACTAGAATTCTTATGGCGTCATAGTTGTGGACCTGTAGCTGGATGACCAAAAGATCGTTGTGGAGATGTTGGACTCGCTCAAGATTAGCTTTGGTAAATGTGATGCTTACTGGCTCGGTGTGCCTTACCTTGGCTTCATCACCACTGATTGGACCAAAAGATCCTCGTGCATTTATTTAACAATGTGGATCTCCCCCCGAATGCTATTTTCAATATTGGGGTGATTTGAGCCCCTGATCATGTGAATAGTTTCCAGAGGTAGGTCTTTCTCTAAGGCATTGTCTCCTTCATCATTACCTCGGTCAAACCTGGAATTAGGTACGACCTCGACTTCCTCTGCCTTAGTCTTTTTCTCGATCAATATACTCCTTCAAGTGTCCAGGTTGAACGAGATGATCGAGAAAAATCTTAAGGGCTCTGCAATTCTCGATTCGATGCCTTTTCACCTCTTGAAAGGAACACTTCTATCATTGGGTGCACTTTTTAGGATCTCCTCTCATGCGGGCAAGCTTTTTATAATACGACTTGTCTTAGATCTGAGTGATGAGTTTGTTGATCGGTTCTTTGAACACCACATTAATACCTTGCCTCACTTGATCCTCATTGTTTTCTGTTCTTTCCTTGCATCTTTTGATGAAGCCATCACCCCGGGAAGAAAACCCTTAAGCTCGTTCCACTTTCCTGATGTCATCTTCAAGCTTGGAAAACATCTCCACCCTTGACATGAGGTCATGGAGGTCGGCTGGAGGGTTGAGTGTCAATTATTCCCATAACTTCTCGCTCGGGGTTAATTTCGAGCTTATAGCTGACCATGGCAAGCTTGAGCATTCCTCAATCTTTTTGTAGAGCTCCTAATAACAGTTGCTATAGTTGTAGAGTGATTTGTTCTTACCCTTGCAGAGCATCAGAAGAGAGCTGACACTTTTTGGTGCCTTGGTGTTGATAACGAACCGAGCCATGAATGACTCAGAAAGTTGGTAGAAGCTCCTTATGGACCCTATAAGGAGCTTGTCAAACCATTTTAGCATGAGGTTATCAAGGCTCGATGGAAACACCATGTGTATGAGTGCATTTATGTGGTTCGAAAGTGCCATCACCTGCCTGAAATGGCTGATGTTAGAGCTCCGATTTGACTTCTCGTCGTATAGGGTAAACTTTGAGGGATTGCAATTCTCCAAAGGGTCCATTCCATTAATCTTAACCGAGAAAGGGGCCTGGTACCTCTAGAGTTGTTCTCTTAGGGTGGACTTGG
>BRYF01000022.1:9220000-9230000 GCA_030159135.1 Actinidia polygama | reverse complement strand
TTGGTCATCTATCTGCGAGTCCACGTCTACGATATCAAACAAACCTTGGGGAACTCCGACAATTTAGTTAAGGTTATCTATTGTGATCTTTTTAAGCAATTTAAACTGTCCAAGGCTAATTTAAAGCCGTCTCGAGCTCCATTAGTTGGGTTTAATGCTCAAGCTTACAGGCCCTTGGAAAACGTAACACTCAAAATCCGAGCTGGTTCCAAATAGCTGATGACTCAGTTTTTTGTTGTTGATATTCCCTCTCCTTATAATGCAATCGTTTGCAGATATTGATTACATAGGATGAAGAGAATCGCTTCCACATTGCTTGCCAAAAGGCAAGGAAACACTCTATGGAGACCAAGTGATGGCCAAACAACGTTACCTTGCCACAATAAACATAAAGGCAACCATGAAGAAGGTGCAGCTGGTGGAAGAGGAGAGGGAAGTCCTTAGAATCTTGGCAGGATCCCTGAGGTCAGTCAAGAAAGACATTCGCTATGAACTCGATGAGCCAAACTTGGACTAATACTTCCACGTTGGCTCAAACATAAGAAAAGAAAGAATCGAGCTCATCAAGCTTCCTAAAAATAAACATCTGCGGTAATGACCAAGGTTTTCGAGGATCTCAAGGAACCACCTCAGGTCGAATCAACACTCACAACCAAAGATTTCGATGAGGGTTTTAAGGTTTTAAAGGAGCCACCTCAGATCGATCCATCTAAGGCTTGGTGACTCTATTTTGAAGTTGTTGGAAATGCCAAGGATCTAGTAGATGTGAAGTCAGCAATAACGCTTATCATCTTGAGGACCTGGAGGGCAAAAAAGTCCCGAGACCTTGGAACTCCAACAACTTGAGGAAATATAATAAAAATACATGTAACTTCTTTTTGTACCAATCTTATGTATAGAAAAATTGTGCATGTTTTACATTAAACTATTTTGTTTTCAAATGGATTGCAAATGTCTGTGTCAGACTTCTCTATTTCCTACATTTATTCGCAAAAAAATGTTATACCTATTTTGGATTATACAAACAGAGTCTGATCATTTCAAAAGTTTGACGTATAAATCTCCAACAATTTGGAAAAATATATATAGCTCGGCCATAAGAAGTTCCATACTTGATGCCAAAACTTTACTTTTGAATTTTTTTTACAAAATTTTCCTATTTAAATTTAAAATGAGATGAGTTCCTCACTTTCCTAAGCACCGAGCTCAGGTGGTCCTAACGCAAGTGCGAAACTAGTCACCGAACTACTCAAGCATTATCTTGAGATGTCCTAAAGCAATGCGAGACTATTCGCCGACTTGCTCAAGCATGAGCTTGAGATGCCTAAAACTAGCATGAGACTATTCTCCGAATTCCTCAAGCATGAACTTGAGATGTCCTAAAGCATTCACAAAGCAAGTTCAAAGAAAAGCAACATTTGTGCTATGGCATGCAAACAACAAATTTTCGCTAAGGAATGCGCATAACTTGTTCACATGAACTGAGGCAAGTCTAGGGAAAATCTATATCTACGCTATGGCATACAAACAACAGATCTTCGCTAAGGTATGTGCACGACTTGGTCTCCGAGATGCTTGAGTACCGAACTTAGATTATCATGATCATTCAATAATCAAGTTCAAAGAAAAGCAGCACCCAAGCTATGGCATGCGAACAAGAGATTTTCGCTACGGCATGTGTAGAACTTTTGTGACTGAGCGGCCTTAGTATCGAGCTCAAGAGTGTCCTAATTAGTCAAGACAAGTCTCGCTAAGGCATGTACACGACTTGGTCTTCGATCTACTTAAGTACTGAGCTTAGGATGTCCTAAAGTATTCAACATGTAGAAAATGAAGGAATGTACTAAGGCTAAAAGTAAGTAAAAAATGAGTTGGGGAAAGAAAAAAAAATTATATACAAAATTTTCAAGTGTTCAAAAGCTATTAAAAAAATTTTACAAAGTTAAACCAGGATCAACCCCCTTACATGTTGGAAATCACTTTTACACCTCGAGTTTCATCTTCTTTCACCTCTGGCTCTTTTGCTGCCTCGGTACCTTCCACCTCGGTCTCGCAGTCATCTTCATCTTCCTCTGCCAGTTGGTTGTCATATGCTTCCTCGTTGAAGCCTAGAAGGAGGATTGGCGAGTACGGTTTGGGCAGGTCCGGGAGAGGTACTAGAGGCTTCGTGATGCCCATGTAGGATGATTAAGAGGCTTTCTAAGCTCTTAAAGACAAGAAAACAAGCCCTCTTGAAATAAATTTGAGCGCATATGGGCTACCACACAGACACAATGCAACCCAGCCCTATTCCAGCCGTAGTTGAGGACCCACTAGTAGACAAGGCCTTGGGCTACCTTCTGGAGCTCAGCCAACTCCCCCTAAGCCTTATCTCTCTCGGCACAAGCAGAGGTTACTTCCTCCATTGCAATGATAACAACCTTGGTGGAAGATTTGCACTCCTCGATGAGAGTTGTGCGCTCAGAAATGATGTGTTCCTTATTCTTCTTCAACTCACCCTCTAGAGTGGTGGCTTTCTTTTGAGTTTAGTCATCTCCTTAGAACGTTTCATTAGGCGCTAGAGGTTCGCCATTAACCTATGGAGGACCTGTAATAAATGTCAAGAATGAAAAATTACCATGTATCCAAAATTACAGAAAACAATAAACCAACCAAGCTTGGATACTTATTTGGACATTTTGCATGACCATGAGGCTGCCAGTTGTCACCTCATCTTCCACAGCCAAGTCTTCCACATCCTGGGGCAACATGATAGACTACGCTAAGGTAATGCAAGTGTCGTGCTCTCGGGCTATGTCAGTAGCAAAAACTTGTCGTTTGAGCTCTCCAATTGCACGATTTGGAGCCCAGAGCTAGGGGCAATAACTGAAGTAAATGAAGAGATACTCGTTGAGTTAACATCTACCCCGTGTCGTCGTTTACGGGAAATGCACACGTTAGCAGCCTTTCCCTTACATTTTTGGGACATGGAGAGGAGTGCGAGTTTGGCGCCATTAGAGAAGGCGCAAGAGCAGTAGGAACTGGGGCCTTGGACTTTTTCTTGGTTGGTTTTCTTAGGAGCTTAAATAATTTGGGAGGTGTCTTTACCTCAAAATTTGAATCTGCACATTCTCCCCCAATTAATTAGTGGTCTACATCGTTTCGGAGGATTTTAGGAACCTCGACTTCAACATGGACCTCGTCATCTGAACTAACCATTAGAATGTGGACAGTTGTGGCAAGGTGACCACTTGGGATCATAGGTTGTTCCTCTTCATCTTGTTCCACAACAACCTTCTCAACTTCTTCCTTTACCGCGACAATATCAATGGCGAGCTCATTACTTGAAAGTTCGAGCAAGCTGGAACTGCTGATAAATCAAAACTTGTATCCTCAGCTTTTTCTAGCACTAATGCTCGATAGAAACTTCGTTAAGTTCTGGACTAAGGTCATCCAAATTGGAGCTCTAGGCTTGTTGAGTTGGCTCCCGAATACGAAGTGGGGAAGGGAAACCCGACTGAGTTGCTCTACATAGTGTGGAATGGTATGATGGTAAACAGGCTCGTATTATAAAAGTGTAGCAATATCATGGGGTTCCTAACTATTATTCACGTCCTTAATGGCTTTGCTACACCACGTGGTCCATCTGCAAAATGAGGTGTTGATATCTACAAGACAGATCAACCGAGCTACAATAGTCATATATCAGTATTATGTTCAAATAGAGAACCATGCAAGTACAGTAAGGATGAGATTAACATAATCGAGGTACAAAAAGAAAACTTACTATCAGGTATTCTACCATTACGCCTAGGGAAGGACCACACTCCATCATCCCTTGCTCGGAACTCCCAATTTCCCATGACCCAAACAAAGTCATCAAGGTATAAATTATTATCCAAAATCTCAGTCACTACCAGGGCTGTTGGCTGTTCCAAAATTGTAGGTAGTGGTTGGCAATGAATAAGTTGGTATCGGGCTCCTTCTTCGGGCGTACCACTATGTAAATATATAGAAGGTTGTATGTGTGGAGTTCCAGTCCCTTTGCATTAAAGTATCCATCGTGAGCGCTGTCCAAAAAAATTGATTAAGACTTGCATAAAGGTAAGCCGATGACATGCCATAACTTCCTTTAGCAATGGACTGATCAGGAACCAATCCTAGACTTAGTGGATCAGCCACGTGCAGATCGGGATACGATCCCCGTCTCCTGGCATAATAGTTACTGCCTCATTGGCGTGGGGCCTCTCTATCGATATATCAGCTGGAATGTTATGGTCACTCCTAAACTGGGCCAGTGTATGTCATTGTGGACTAAGCGTTGAGCTCAATTTAGTTCCATGTTTTGAAAAAGATAAAACACCTTAGTCTGAATGAGCTTTATCCTAAGCAAGTTCTGCAATAAATGGACAAGCACAGAGCTAGCTGAACTCCATGGGAGTGCCGAGCTTTATGCATGTGTGACTTACCTATGTATTACTGAGGTTCAACTCTCAAGCCATCCTTCCATCTCGAGGCTCTCTCGATGAAAGAAATGTTTGAGGGGAAAAACCCTAACCCTAGGGGTTGAAATCCTAACCCTAACAGGTAACTTTGTCATCCAAAATCCAGATTCAACAAAACAACAAGGGTCAGACCCATTTTAGTAGGGTAAACAGATCTAGAGGCAACCCGAAGCCCTGAGGACCCGAAATACTTGATAGACGCGATAGACTCCAATAAAAAGTCAACAATCACAAAAGCAAACCCATATGTAAGTTGGCAAAAACTCAAAATCAGGGGTATCAATGCAAACCGAGACAATACCAAAAACATACATCAATACACAAGTATATTTAAAAAAATTCTTAGAAAATCCATATTGAAACTTATAGAGATTGTCAAAAGTGACCAAAAATGGAAACTAGTGCGTAGAAAGACAAGAGCAGTCATTGACAATAAGAACGATTGTCGAAAGCGACAATCGGATGGCAACAGTTTAAAGACGATCAGGCACTCACACTTTCTCTCGCTATAATGCTCTGAAAGATGCAAAATGAATAGTGTCTGGGAGAAAGCCAACTATTTATAGGGAAGCTCAAAAGGCAGGTTTCTTGCTAAATAGGCCCTAAGGGTGCTTCGGCTTGCACGCCAAAATTTCACTTCGAACCAATTCGATAATTGACATATTCTAATTGACCAATTCGATAATTGCTTTGAACCAATTCAGATCACCGTGACTTCCCGCTAAACAGTTTTTCCAAAGTTACTAAAGTTATCCTAAAAGAAGCAGTTCGCCTAGCTTAGCAACTAAGGGTAGGTTTGTCGTTTCGGCATCCATGCCTTAACAAAGCTATAGGCAATTCAGAAATCGGCGCGTGGCACTATAGGACAGTGATAGGACAACCAAAGGACAATGAGGAGACAACTTGCAGGCACTAATGAGTGTCGTTGCTTGAGCTTCTCCATACAGAGTCATTGGCAACCAACTCATATAGCATCTGCAACCGATGACCTAGCTCATGCGAGCTTAGAGGCAATTGTAACAGAAGAAAATATCAAGTATCAATTCTGACCGAGCTACGACAAGTACTGCCACCGAGCTGTCGCTCTATATCAAGGTTGACAGGGTCTCTGCGTCGGAGCTCGATTGACACAAAACAATCGACGAGGATCCCAACCGCACATCAAAGCCAAAGCGTAACTTGCACGGCGAAATTTACTCTGACACCCGCCCTCTTGCATCGAGACGCCGATAACGTGATGGGCTAGCTAGCAACCATGCTTTAGGGGCATGATTGGGTCAGCCTCATTGACACAGTAGTTAACGCGTCCAGACACATACCGAGCTGTAGTTTGTCTACTAACATAGTAGTCAGCGTGTCCAAGCACGTGCCGAACTGCACTATAAAATGCCATGTCTTTTCTCTCGTAAAGGTACACAACTTCAGCTATCTAAAGCTACATATCCCTTTCTCTCTCTTTCTAAAATATTTTTGGCCACTAACTTGACCATCGAAGAGCCATCGCAGGACAGCTCCGGCGACTCTTTCTCACTGTTACTGTCTTATAGTTCGGACCAACAAGCCTACAACCACCTCAACCGCTAACCAGCTACCGCAAATGTCTATTTTTGATTTTCTTTCTTCCATTCTTCATTCAGATCCACAACTAACAACATATCAACTTAAGTTCCACACCCACAACTAGCTACATATCAACTTAAGTTTATAAAGTACTGAATCTCCTTCCGTCATACTATTGGAGATGCAACACATTCAAGCTATTGCTACATCCCCTCTTGGACGGGTAGCTAATTAGACAGAAACAAAGAGTTCAACATCATTCACGTGATTTTAGAAAGGCCCTTTTTATCTTTATGGGTTCAAGTGAAAAAATAAGAAAAGAAAAGGAATATTAGTGCGTAGTACATCCACATTGGTGTTCTCAGAATATATGAAAAAGAGTGGACCTCTCGAATCAGGAACTCAACAGACCGATTTGCAAGTCAAAGAAAGCACTCTACCATCACGCACTCCACCGCATACTTTCCCTTTTTCTTTTATGGGTTTGGATTGTCTGCACTTCGCAGATGGACTTAACCGTGCAACTTAGGCTTTTTAGTGTCAAAACAGGCCCCATTTTGATAATCTGTTCCTTTCATCTTCTACTTCTTTACGAAGATTATACATGACAAGATTTAATCAAGATCATGTAGTATTCTTATGATTTATCATCAAACAGATGAACGGTAAGTATAATTTAAAAAACATATTACGAACACAAATATGTTGAAATCAATTACACTTACCAATTTTTTAATGAATTTTTTAAGTGTGATCTCCGTAAATAATGTTAAAAGATGAACAAATTAGATAGTACAGTCAAAGTAGGCGATCAATCAGTTAAAAAAGCCCAAACAGTACAGTCGAGTCATTTGTTGACAGGATTGTCTTCATTCACCATCTCTGGTGTACGTGTAAAGAGGGCATTGGCTGTACCAAAGCCTTCCATATATGGAAGCTGGTAGCTTTGGCCTTTGGAGTAAGGCAGTTGCTTTCCAACCCCAATTAACCCTGCATAAAAGATTCTATCTAATGATATCTGAATATGCCAATTCATCCACCAAATTTCTTTTTCTCTTTTCTTAGTTGTCAATTGAAAGTGGTTTTGATTGAGACACCAGCAGCGCCATACTCAATAAATATATTTACTAAGGCAAAATTACCCTTGCAAAAAATAAATAAATACCCACGAGTAGTGAATCTGGCTCCAGTCTAAACGGTAAACCTTAGGGTTGAGCTTTTAAATTTCTTAAAGCATTAGAGCACTTGTTTCATTTTGATAAAAATGAATTGTCACAGGAAAATGGTACGGAACCAATTGAATATTGTTGCAAAAAATAATAAAATGGCATTATAGCAAGTCAAATGTTAAGACCCAAAACATTTCAAAACATTGAACACGATGTGCCAGTATTTAGTAAAGTCAACGTTGTTTCCATGTTTGGCGGAAAAACAGCTTTGTGCCAAATTTTATCAAGCCTTTTGCTTAAGTAATAGAACAAAATTTTTATTTTCTCTCGCTAAAATTAGACAATACTGTAAAGGGATAAAATACCAAGTACCAGCTCTACCGAGCTAGGGTAACCACCGCCGCCAAGTTGTTACTATATAGCAAGCTCGACGAGTTTTTTACGCCATGGGTAGAAGGTGACTTGCATGGTGAAGTTTTCTCTGACACCCCTCATGTCGGATCGAGACATTTGCGACATGATGAGATAGCTACCAACCATGCCTTAGAGGCATGGCTGGACAGCCACCTACTCACTGACACAGCAATCGGTGAGTCCCGGCAGGCGCCGAACTGTAGTCTATCTAGTGACATGACAATTGGTGCGTCCAGGTACGCGCCGAATTGTGCGATAAAATGTAGCGCCTTTTCCTTCAGAAGGTATGTGATTTTTAGCCAATTGAAGCTATAAACCATCTATTTTTCTCTACATACACTTCTGGTCATTAACTTGATCATCTAAGAGTCATTCCCAGAATAGCTCTGACTTCTTGTTCATATTGTTTTTGTATTGCAGCTCGGTCAAACAGCCTACAACCACCATCAACCTCAAATTAGCTATCGCAGGTGTCTATTTTCCATTTTCTTTCATCTATTTTAGTATTCACCACTCCACAATTAGTGCCATTTGTTGGAAATCGACCATAAACATTTGCAAAACTCGATTTTTATAGCATCTTAAAGCAATGATGGCGGTAGAGGCATTCATAAAACCAGAAGAGAGCACCCTTTTGTGCCTAGAACGTCAGGCAAGAGAAGGAATAAACTATTGGCTGATGTCCAGAGGGTGGCCAAAAGCCACTTCGGGCAAAGGTCAGGTCAGTTGTTTCCCGAGACATCACCATAAGACACTTGTAAGGTAAGATGGCAAAGCTGCAACATGTCTTAGTGTCCAACAATCTAATAAAGCCAACATCTGGGGCTGGTAAGGGGTCATCCAAGGCGAGGGCTACCAGACAAGAAGAAGCACCTCGAGGAGGTCCAAAGGGAAAACACAAGAATCTTCCTACATTAAGGCCGAGAGCTGAAGTGTTAGAAAAACCGTGGTATCGGGAAAATGAAGAGTACCACAGAGTCAAACCACCTCCAGCGTGGACATTCTTTAGGCCTTTAATGCCAAACATAGATGGGATGGGGATTTGCAGGCAAAGCTAGCTGCCAGGGCAACAATGGCTGCAAAAACCATCATCCTAGAGAGATCTTGACCAAGTTTGCCAAATTTGCGACAAAAGAACAACTAAAGAGATACCAAACTCCTTTTGCACAAGATATTGAGGGAATGTATCATTCGGAGAAGTTCAACCCCAAAATTCACCTTATACGATGGGAAGTCAGACCCGATGGGAAGTCAGACCCAAGGTCGCACATCATCTATTTCCAAAAGATGATAGCATTTTGGAATCACCTTGATGCACTTATGTGTTTTCTTTAAGCCTTGGGAACCTCAGGCTAAAATAGTTCGACAAGCTCCCAGCAGAGTCTATCAGGAACTTCTACCAATTTACCGAGTCATTCGTGGCTCGATTTTTCATCAACACCAAGGTACCAAAAGGTGTCAGATCTCTTCTGAAGCTCCAGAAAGGTAAGAATGTTACGCTTAGCAACTATAGTAAACATTATTGGGAGCTCTACAACGAGATCGAGGAGTGCTCAAAAGAGCTCGTCATGGTTAGTTACAAGCTCAGATTGACCCTGGACAAGGAGGTATGGAAAGCCTAGACGCTCAACCCTTCAACCGACCTCTGAGACCTCATAATAGAGGTAGATATGTTTGCTAGGCTCGAGAATGACATCAGGCAAGCAGAACGAGATACAATATCTTCTTCCCGAGGTGACGGTGAAGGGAACAATTTTCCCGCAATGGAAGCTAGGTTTTCAAAAAAAAAATATTTCAGATCTTCAGCCATGTAATCTTACAATGTCGATAAAAAGGGAGTTCGATATACCTTATTACTAAAAATTCTAGTAGCTTATTGCTTTATTTTTTTATTAGATTTTATTACCTTATTATTGTATTTTTTCAGCAAATTTCAGCACCTTATTGTTGAAAACTCCAGCACCTTATTTTTTTAAACCCTAGTCCTAAACACTTTTGGACTTTGTTTTTCTAGTTTCCTAGACCCTTTGATCTTCTCTCATTTTTTCCTCAATCCTAACCAATCCTTTAGAGTGTCGGCACTTAGATTTTTCTCTCAAAAATCTTGTAGAGAATTAAATCATAAGGATTGGCAGCTCACATGTCATATATATAAGTTAGGTCTCCAACTAGGGCAAGGATAGGAATCTTAGGGAGTCCTAATTTGATTTCAATTAAAATACTAAAAGTCCTAGTTATCTCATAACTTAATTTAATAATTTAATTAATCTAAAATTAATTCTACTACATAATTTGGATTGCACTCCAAATCAAAAGGATTAAAATACCATCATCGTTATTTTATACGATAATTAAAACCCCTCTATATGGGTA
>BRYF01000022.1:9192500-9195000 GCA_030159135.1 Actinidia polygama | reverse complement strand
ACTTGCGAAATTTTTTCTTAAGTACAAAATTTTTCAAATGAATTTGAAGCAAGGTGCATTCCTCATTTGCCTAAGCACGAGCTAAGTCGGTCCTAACGAAAAGCGTGAGACTAGTCAACGAGCTACTTAAGCATGAGCTTAAGATCCTGAAGCAGCATGACTAATCGCCGACCTACTCAATTAAAGAACTTAAGATGTCCTAAAACAAGCGCGAGGCTATTCCGTCGAACCTACTCAATGCATGAGCTTGAGGTGTCCTAAAATTAAGTATGAGGCTATTCCGTCGAATTCACTCAAGCACGAGCTTGAGAGGTCTTAAAGTGTGCAGTTTTTAAGAAAAGCATCACCAACGTTATTGCATACAGAACAACAAAATATCACTAAGGCATGCACAAAACTTATTAATGAGTTGCCTGAGTATCTAGCTCAGGAGTATTCAAATAAAACTCTAGACAAGCCAAAAGAAAAGCTAAATCTACTCTATGGCATGCAAAACAACAATTGTTTTCTATAAGGCATGTGTAGAGCTTGTTTAACCAAACTGAGATAAGTCAAGAGAAAAGCTACATCTATGCTATGGCATGCAAACAACAAATATTCTCTAAGTGATGAATACGAATTGGTCTCCGAGCTACTTGAGGACCAAGCTTAGGATTGTCCTAATCATTCACAAGGAAATGCAAAGCATACACACGCTAAAGGATTCACAAGCTACCCGAGCATGTCACACAAATTATACTAATAAATAATTGAAGTACGTAAGCGAACACGTCAACTGAGGATGTGAAAAAAAGTTCATCATCAATTTATATATGGTCCGTCAAATATGATAATCCCATGTCTCAATATTATCCATTTAGTCTAGGACCAATTGAATATATATATATACACTGTACGGAAAAAATACAAAAACCATCTAGAGCTAAATTATAGCAGTTATTTAAAAATCATATTTTTTTTACTTTAGATAGTTATTTTTTTTAATACATATTGTATCGGACTCTTTATCCTAATATATTCTAGCAATATAGATTACCTTTATTCTTTTTTTTTTTTTGCACAAACTCCAGTATAGTAAGTTGGTAGTGCAATGCCTCAACAAATTTGTTAAAGTAATGTAGCAACAAAATTAATTTAAAGTTTCAACTAGCCTAATGTAATAGTTTGTTTTTTTTGAAGTTTCACTAGCTAATTTACCTAAAATGCTACAATAACTAGCTCGATGTGGATGCTCTAATGACCGTAAAGGAGAAAATTATGGAACATACTCGTCAATTTACATATAGCATATGTACAGAGATAAAATACCAAGTACCAGCTCTGGCTGAGTTAGGGCAAGCACCGCCGCCGAAGTTGTGCTCTATAACAAGATCGGCGAGGTCACTTCACCAGAGTTCGACCGAGATGCAACGATCGGCATAAATCCCTAAGCACATCAGGGGAAAAAAGATAACTTGCATAGTGAGCTTTCTTCTGACAACCCCCACGCTTGTATCGAGACGTCGACGACATGATGGGCTAGCTACCAACCATGCCTTGGGGGCATGGCTGGGTTGGCCGCCTACTCACTAACACAACAATCAGCGTGTCTGGGAATGCGCCTAGCTACAATTTGTCCAGTGACATGACAGTTGGCGTATCCAAGCATGCACCAAATTGTGCTATATAAGGCTAGGCCTTATTCACTAAAAGGTACGCAAATTTTGGTGCTCTAAGCATATTACTTTCTCTCTCTACATACACTTGTTTTCTCCGACCATCTAACTTGACCGTCATAGAGCTATCACAGGACAACTCTGACGGTATTTTCTCATTACTTCTTTGTTGCAGTTCGGACGAGCAACCAGCAGCCACCGAAAACCTCCGTCAATTTCTTGTACGCCGTCGTAGGTGTCTATCTTCGATTTTCTCTCCTTCAATTCTAGTATACACACTCCCACAATTGGCGTTGTTTGTGGAAAATCGACCATAGATATCGACAAATATGATTCTTATTGCATCTTAAAGCCACAATGGTTCTGGCAGCCATGAAACCAGACGGGAGCTCCCTTCACCAGTGTCTTGGCGGCAAGAAGGAAAAACAAGGTGAATCCTACACTGAGGCCGAAAGCCAAAGTCACACCAAAATTATGGTGCTAGGTAAACGAAAGGTATCACCAAGCCGAACCCACTTCAGCGTGGACCTTCGTGAAACCCTCAACACCAAATGAAGTCAGGATGGGGACTTATTGGCGAAGCAGTTTTCCTGAATAACATTGGCTGCAAAAAACATCATCCTAGAAAAATCAACTACTAGGACTGCCATATCCATACCAAGAGAACAACTCTCGAGGTACCAAACCCCTTTCTCACCCAAGTTTGAGGGAATAGACCCCCCTAGAGAAGTTCAACCCCTCGAAGTTTATGTTATACAACGGAACCATCATGACACACTCATGTGCAGGACGTTTCCATCGAGCCTGGGTGACCTCGAGGAGAAATGGTTCAAAAAGCTTCTAGC
>BRYF01000022.1:9107500-9110000 GCA_030159135.1 Actinidia polygama | reverse complement strand
GTGTAATTATGTTCACGCATCACATCACAAGGCCAACATTAAATAATTTCTAATTGATTGCAATGTATTGGTGCCACTACTTTAAATGGTCAGGGTCAACGTTAAAATTGTTCATGAGGCTGCTATTTTAAATGAGTAAAGTAGTGGGCATCAAACATTTCAACTACGACAAAATTCACTTCGACCCATTTCATTTGCATCATGTAAAGATACCCCCCCTGTCGATTGAATATAAGCACATAATCCTTTTGTAGTTTGTGGGCTAAACTGCACTGATATAATTTTTGTCTATGTTAACGGTCAATGTGTTACACGTGCAGGTTACACAATTGGGGCCCTAAATAAGTTTGTTCAGTCAATTTTTTATAATGAAAAAACCCTTAGTTTGAGCATAAAAGCACGAGGGGTAGGGAGGAATCCACTCCTCGTCCTTTACATTTGTTCACTTCTTGATTTCCAAACATGGCATCTTTATCAATAATCAGTATGGGTGGTGAGGAATCACTGGATGTGAGGTATGTGTCGAGCAAGCGTAAACCTAGATTTTCCTCCAATTTTTGAGACACTATCTCTCAATTGATTGTGGATGAGGGCGAACTCTTGACTAATAAATATAAGGGCAAAACACACTTTTGTTATTCGTCTTCAACAGTGTGAGTGATGCGGATTAATCCACAAATCACATAGAGGTTATATGCTTATATTCAAACGTTGTGGGGTGTATCCACACATAATGCAAACTACAAGGGGTCAAAGTAAAATTTTTCCCTTCAAACAATTCGGTGGGTCGTGTTGACCTCACTTGCGCGCATATTGGGAGTTAATGAAGGACCCATCCAATCTGCAATAAAGAATGATTTGTTTTATAAGGCTAACTTCCAAAAATTTAAAAAAAAAATCTTATAGCATACTAATTTTTAAGATATTTTTATAACACAACTTTTGAATACAAGTATAAAGAATATCCAATAAAATTGTTTAAGACTAAAGATTATTAACTCTAAGGAATGGTTGTTTTACAATCAAAATTGAAGTTGTTTGTATTAATAAAAAATAATATTGTACTTCAAAGGTTTTAGTAAACTTTTTTAGTTAAAGTTACACATTCACTCAAATTAGAATTATGAATTCGCCCTTGTAATCGAATAGATATCACACGTAAAAAAATAGTTTGATCAGACTTTCATAGACCCACATTGTAATATCTTTTTATAACTTATTCTCAAAATGTATCTGTATTCAAATGTGAATCCATTATCTAACTATCAACGCAGGGTGAATCTAAGTTATTAAATTAATTATTAACGTCCAATTTAGCCTAATTTTTTAAAGATTTTTATTTATTTTAAGTTTTAAGTTTTTTCGTCATCTTTAAAGAAATTTTACCCTTTGAACAAAACTTTGTAATTTATCAATTTCTCTTGACAGAAGGAGTCTGAAAATATAAAAATTATCATTTAATTTGAAAAATAATCTACTAAATATAAAAAATTACTTTTACTCTACAAATTAATTCTTTCTTTCTCGTCTTTAGTATTTTTTTCTCCAAATTTGAATAAAATTTTTACATTTTCATAAGAGGAACCAAAATTATAATAAATTTTCGATCAAATGGTTAAATTTTTTTATTAAAGACAAAGAAACTAAAAAATAAAAGTAGCTAAAAATTCTAATAAAAATCTATACTAAAATGGGCCTTGTAAGGGGACAAAAACATCAAATATCAATCTTGGGTAGGCACTGTTGCCAAACCTTCGCTATTCAGCAAGCTTGGGCAGGGTCCTTAGTCAAGGAGCAACGATTGACGGAGATCCCGAGAATACGACGCAGGCAAATGGTAACTTCACCATAAAGTTTTCTCTAACACCTGCACGCCTGGATTCTGACATCGAGCGATGTAACAGACTAGGCACTAGTCATGCCATAGGGGCATGATTATGTCATTCGCTTACTCACTAATACATCAGTCAGCACATCCAGGCACGCACCGAGCTAGAATATGTCCAATGACAAGACAGTTGATGCGTCCAGGCACGAGCCGAATTGTGCTATATAAAACCAACAATTTTTCTCGCAAAAGTATGCACATTTATCCCATATCAATTATTTGTTTGCACTTTCTCTATCTACTTTATACTTCTAGTAACCTGACTTGCCTGTCAGAAAGCGGTTTTGCAAAAGCCAGGAAAAGTTAAAGGACAGTTTTGCCCTTAATGACAAGGGTATGAGTGTAATATCACTTAAGTGTTACTTGCAAGTGCAGTACTTTTGAGGGGATGAAATAATTTTTCTAGTTTGAGTTCCTAGATTTTCTCTCTCTCACCACTCTATCTAGGTCTGGAGCAATATAATCTTCATATTACTTAATATAAATAATTTACTCCATGTCAAAAAATAAATAACTAAATAACAAAAAAACTGACATCTATAGTATATAAAACACAACTCATTTTGAATCTCAAAACCATCTTTCATTTTTACAATTGAAATGCATTTGAAT
>BRYF01000022.1:9002500-9005000 GCA_030159135.1 Actinidia polygama | reverse complement strand
ATGAAAAACATTTTTATATAAATAATATACATTGAAAATCATTTTAAAAATACATAGGTTTTGTCAATGTCATTGTGTTACTCACCTGATTTTCCTTGTCTAGGCTCTACGCTAAGCGTTCCTACAAATAAGGATACAACATATCAATTTACTTTAAGAAAAAAGGCTGAAACTAATTCAATTTAGGCTTGGCGTTCGAACGTTGGAATTGGCGTTCGAACTCTAAGGCTAAAATGGTTGACTGTTCGAACGCTCAAAAGTGTTCTTCAAGTGGCGTTCGAACGCCTAGGCAAAATCTTCAGACCGTTCGAACGCTGTTCTTGGGTGTTCGAACGCTCACTGGGTGAAACCGTAGGAACAGTAACTAGTCTCTAATAATTCATTCAAATCTTTCCCAATACAACTCAAATCACTCCAAGAGTTCTAGGGTATGAAGAAGGACTCAAGGAGGTTACAATATCTCAAATTTACCTTTCAAAAGTGAACCTAACATACTAGATCTAAGATTGAAGTTAAGGTAAAACCCTAAACTATACATATATACATATAAGGGGTTTGAGTTTATACCTCTTCCAAAAGTTTCCTTGAGCTTCAAAAATGGCTTCTATGGCCTTTTTTAGTTTTTGATTTGAGCTTCCTTAGCTCCTTCTCCCTTTCCTCTTCTTCCTTTTCTCTTTTCTTCTTCTCTTCTTTCTCTCTCTCGTATGTATGTGTGTGGTGTGAAGTGTGTATATGTATGGGGTATATGTGGCTGTGAAGGCAGGGTTGGGAAATGATCCCATGTCGTTCGCCCATTTTTGCTTTCATGTTCCCTTTTTATTTTCTGCTTTTACTGTTGGCATTCGAACGTCCCTTTTTGCGTTCGAACGCTAAGAAGGATTTTTGACACTGGCGTTCAAACGCCAGTTTGAACGCTAAGAAGGAATTTTGTTCACCAGGGTTCGAACGCCCTACTTACAGTTCAAAATGTGCGAGAGCTTGAAATCTATTTTTAGCCTTGGCGTTCGAACTCCCATATGGGCGTTCGAACGCCTAGAGGAAAACTGGGCAGAATTTACAAATTTAAGACCTTAAAGTTTTCTAGCAAATTTTGGGTCTCCTTGACTCTTGTCTTCAATTAGTCCACCTTAATTATTGTAAGTAGCGTATTTAAGACGATTAATGGAACTTACGGATTTGGGGTGTTACATTCTCCCCCCTTAAAATAAGTTTGTCTTCAAACTTGGCTAACGTCATCATGCTTTTGCTGCGCACTCTGATAAAATTTTTCGCGTAATTGTATACCTAACTTGTAATCATTAATGCGTCTGATTGTGGGGTTGACCTTTCATTGCGACTGCCTTGACTGCCCTCTCAGTCTGGGCAGCCTACAATATGATTTTCCCGTTTGGTACTATCCCAACCAAGTCGGCCTTCCCCGAATTACTTGGGTAGATGAAATTTTCAAAATGGTAATGAAGGTTAAATAGGAATAATGGTAATGCGAATAGAACCAAGCGTACCTCAACTTATTACAAAGCTCACTCGAATAGAAATGGTTAATGCTTTCTAATTTCATCTTCTCGTTCCCAAGTTAATTCCTCCCAGTGTGGTTCTGCCATAGAACTCGTACTAATGGAATGATCTTATTCCTAAGAACTTGGTCTCGGCGATCCACGATCTCGATTGGTCTCTCAACATAGCTCAAGTCCTCGCTTACATCCAAAGGATGATGATTAATCACATGCGTGGGGTCATAAATATATTTCCGTAACATTGAGACATGAAAAACATCATGAACATGCGAAAACTTCGGTGGAAGAGCAATACGATAAGCGACGGCTTCAATTCGTTGAAAAATCTGGAACGGTCCTATGTATCTCGGCTTTAACTTTTCCTTTTTGCCAAAACGACTTATCCCCTTGGAAGGAGATACTTTCAAAAATACATGGTCACCCTCTTCAAATTCTAACTCTTGTCTTCGAACATCTGCATAGCTCTTTTGGCGACTCTAGGCAGTTCGAAGTCTCTGTTGAATCACTTTAATCTTATCGGTTGTGAGTTATACAATCTCTGGGCCTAAAATTTGTCGTTCTCCAACTTTAGTCCAACATATGGGCGATCTACATTTCCTCCCGTAAAGGGCTTCATACGGAGCCATTCCGATGCTCGCATGAAAACTGTTATTGTAAGCGAACTCCAGAAGTGGCAAGTGCGCTTCCCAACTTCCTTGAAAGTCGAGAACACATAAATGGAACATATCCTCTAAGGTCTGAATTGTTCTCTCTGATTGTCCGTTTGTCTGCGGATGGAAAGCGGTACTAAAATTAAGTTCAGTGCCTAAGGCTCGTTGTAAGCTTTTCCAAAACTTCAACGTAAACCTCGGGTCTCGATCCGACACTATAGAGACTTGTGTTCTGTGAAGTCGTATTATTTCTGCAATATAAAGGTTAGCGTACTTCGACAATGAATACGTGGTCTTCACTGGCAAGAAATGTGCTGACTTAGTAAGACGGTCTAT
>BRYF01000022.1:8967500-8980000 GCA_030159135.1 Actinidia polygama | reverse complement strand
ATGTGACCAGAAGGTTCAGACACAAAAAGTATCGACACCTAACGACAATATTTTTGAACGCAGAGTTGTCTGAAATAGCATATAATGCTCCACAACTACCATCAACGGTTCAGTCTTATTCAAGCCATTATATACAAGTCTCCAAGAGCATTTAATAGTAACAAGAGATCCTATTGCATTGATTGATCATCAAAAGAGCTCAAAAGTCAAGATTTCTTGAATATTCTTTGTCTTCAAGAGTTAGCATTATTGTGTGATTCCACTCCTATCTACTCTTGTTAGAGAGTTTATTTTCATCTTATAAAATCTTCAAACACTTGTACCCTTGTAAGTTTGAGTGTAGCTTGGACAAAAACCCTTGGAAGATTGAGAGGGTCTTGGACAAAACCTCTTGAAGAACTTGGGGATAAGTTCTTGTATAAAAGTGAGTTGAGTACTTTGGAAATCAGCTCCCACATTGTAATAGTTGATTGCAAATAGTGGAAGAAGATCTTGCGAAGGTCCTGAGAGGACGTAGACCACACGTTGTTGAACCTCGGTAAATCTCTTAGTGCTCTTTCTCTTACTCTTGATATTCACTCTATACTTGCACTTATTACTTTGCTCATAAGTTAATTTATTATTGAAGTAATTAAATTAACTTTAATTAATCTTAATTGCTAATTAATTTTGAAAAAACCAATTCACTCCCTTTTGGGTTGCCTATTGTGCCAACAATTCAATCCGTAGATTACGAATTATGGAGAATCATTGTTAGTGGTCCTAAAACACCAACTATAAAAATTGAAGGACAAGATGTTCCTAATCCCGAATCCGATTGGGGTGAATTTGACTTGAAAATGCTTCAATCAAACGCTAAGGGGTATTTGTAATTTACCCTATTTAAATAAACCAAATTTTTATGTCATTTTGATATGAGAATGGTTCGATTAGGGCTTTAAAAAGTGTAAAACCGGCTTTAGTGCATTTTGGGTGGTGGGAACTAGTTGGTTCCGTTAGCTCTAGGTGGATGGAGACTAACGGATGGTTCAAATTGCTACCGAATTAAAACTACAGGTTTGATTTGTTATAAATGAAATTATAGGGTTTAATTGGTTCCGCCCAAAACCCAAACAAATACTTCATGGCATGGGGTTAATTGTTATGCGGCTATTAACCTCAAGGAGCGCGTTGTAATTTCTCAAACGTGGGGGGTTTCACTTTATTCGACCAAAATCTAATGGGTGGTATTTGTAATTTACCCTATTTAAATAAACCAAATTTTTATGGCATTTTGAAATAAGAATGGTTCGATTAGGGCTTTAAAAAGTGTAAAACCGATTTTAGTGCATTTTGGGTAGGAACTAGTTGGTTCCGTTGGCTCTAGGTGGATGGAGACTAACGGATGGTTTAAAATGCTACCGAATTAAAACTACATGGTTTGATTTGTAATAAATGAAATTATAGGGTTTAATTGGTTCCTATGGTCAAATTTTGGAATTTTTTACGTAATTTTCCCTTAATCTTTTGTCTTCATTAATTTTGCTTGAATTAACACTCTTGATACTATGTTTTGGGATTTGAATTATGGAGCATATACATATAACTATATACTTGTGAAGCAGTTGAATTTCTGGTAATGGGTGTGAGAATTTGGTTAGAGTTGTAGAGAAAGAGAAAGGGAGAGGGGATATCAAGGTGAAGTTTAAAAAATAGGAGGCAATTTTGCAAATTAATTTACAGATTGTATTCAAAATAATTTTTGTTAGTATACGTGTCTATATTTACGTAAATTTATGCAATTCCGTGAGAAAGCCAGGCACAAAAGAAAGGCTTTGGTTGTTTTAATGGCTGCAACAATCTGGGAATTATCATGTGTGGTGGAGCCAGGGTAATTATTTTACACACTAGTTGCATTTTGGTCAATCGAGTGAACTTTTTAATACAAGGACATCTATTTGCTATGTTTTAGGACATGTAGTCTAATTTTGGGGTGAGTTTGGACAGTAGAACGAAAATTTAAAAGTGGCTAAATGGCCACATTATTGTAAACTTAATTGACGCACTTCATCCGATATTTACAAAATTTAAGTATGTTAGCATTTGCAGTACTATGTAGAGATCTACTAGGGCTGATTTAGTATTTTGGCAATAAATTTTCCATATATTTTTATTATTGGAAATTACTTTAGGTTATATGCAAAATGTTGAAGATTTACCTCCATAATTTATGGAGATGATTTATAGTTGTCATGTTTATCTAAATCCTCAAAATTATGTGATATGCTTTGATCTGATTTGATCCTGTAATTATGGGTATGATTGTAATCTTGGGATATGATTTGATTTGATTATGTAATTATGGTTATGATTGTAAACACCCCATATAGAGAGGTATCATTGATATAAAAAAATGATCCAAGAGAATTAAGAAAGATGTAGCCCATTGGAGCTTTGTGTTTAGACGTAGGCACAATGTGCCGAACCACGTATATTTGTGTTCTTCCATTTTCTCCCAATCTTTTGTTCTTCTATTTTCATTACAAAATTTAACACACAATTTTGAGTTGCTACTAGTACCCCAATTTTACCCCAAGAGTGACTCATGCTTGGTAATTGGTATTGGAATTTGTGGCGAGTGTATGCATTTACTTTTAATGTAAGTTGTGGAATATGTGCGCTTATGGTTAGAGGTAATTATTTTATTTGGCCTCAAGCCATTTAAGTACATTTTCTTGAAAGTTTTGCATCACATTGTCCACACTCTTGAGGACGCTATATGTATTTGATGATGTTGTAGTTTATTGTCATAGAGACATTGCCTACAGATTTATTATGATACATTGTCCTGGGGAAGTTGCCTATAAAGCTAAAGCTTTATTCATGGCTTGGGGCCGTCATATTATTTATAGACATTGATTTCAGATTGGGGGGATGCTAGGTTGTTAAGCTATAAATTTTTATTTAGTTATTCCACAACATTTATTGTGATTATCTATGTTCTTATGATAAAGTACATTCACTAAATATGTTGATCGCTCACATTGCAGTGCATATGTGTACTTGAAAAGGAACCACTATCGAGAGTGTTATTGGGATTGGACTCATTTTACGTTATTTTTGTGTGTATGGAATATGTATGTGTTAGTTTTTATACATTAGTTGTATATGTCTGCGGGTGGTGTGAAACTTTATATCCAACCCAAAAACTTAAACTATTAAGTGGAGATGTCCCAATATTATATATAAAGTCACAACCCATTCGACACCCAAGCGATGTGGGCTTGTATTCTAATAAGTGGTATCTAGTATATATTTAGATATCCAAGAAAATGAGCTTGTTTTGGTTTCACACATGGCCGATACCCTTAAATATCTTTTGTCTTCTATTTACTCTTTATATGCACAGGTGGCTTGTGGATCCCATCCTACTAAATGGTCATAAAGGTGCCTCTAGGGTGGGATGTGACATGAGAGCTGGGCTTAAAAGTGGGTTTTGAGGCTAATGAAATGAATGGTCATTGTTGGACTCATGTGGTAGATGAACATAGCTCAGATGGGGACCTTCGACGAAAGTGATCTCTTTGCTCCTTTGGAAAGGCTTCTCGTGGCTAACATGGGTGCGAAGGCTTCTTTTGATACGGAGAATATGCTTCCAAATGCCAAGGTGCAACCAAACGAGGTCTCCAAATGGGTGTTTAATAAAATAAATATGAGTTAACTTTTGGGTGTCGAAGCTAGGAGGTGTGTTGGTGCCTCCAAAGGAGTGTGAAGAACAATGGCAATAAAATAAAAATAAAAAAGAGATCGGAGAGAGAGCTAAGGAACTTGCACCATCACACCTGGATTGAGACAGAATTATAGGAAGGACGGTGAAGGGTTCTTCCTTAGTTAACATGAGGATCAAAATTATTACCTGGAACCTGGGGGGACTGGGTTGATAGCGAAAAAGAGAATGGGATTGAAATCTCTTTTAAATAATTGGAAGAGCGGATGTGGATTTTCTCGGTAGAGGCCAGCTGAAGAAGATTGGCCGCTTCAAAGTGGGGAGGGCCAATAAGGTGATCGACAGTGTGTAGATGATGATTTGAAGGATACATACAAGGATGTTCAATGGTGAACTATGTTCGAAGGACAATCAATTATATCTTTAGGGGCATTGAACTGAGAAGAGACATTCCGGAGTCACTCAGAGTTGATGATTAAGTGAGCCTCTGTCGTTTGTGTTATGATTGTTGGGGTGTTGGTTATGGAGAAGACGTGGTTTAGTGGGTAGCTTCATAGAGTGAGAGTTTTGACATGAAGTGTTTAGCGAGTCTTCAGTGGGGAGTAGGAGGATTAGTTTTCCATACAAATTAATCTATAAGGTTGGAGTTTTGGGAAGGTTGCTTTTTTGTGTGGACAAAAGCTCAAGAGATCATCCTTGCAATACGCATTAATCAATTAGTGTTACAAGTGTCACGGGGACGGGGAGTCAGTTTCATAGTTGCTTATTCTTTGTGATATTACTAGAGAGCTATGGCAGTTAATTCAAGCTTTGCTTGGGTTACTAGGGTATTTCATATGGGCATGGTGGCAGAACGAGGAAACATAAGAAAAAAAGAAGAAAAAAAGGTTGGGCTCCTGGTGCCCCTATGCTTCATGTGATTTATTAGGAGGGAGCATAACAGGACTTTCCAAAGGCGTGCTGAAGAACCTGTATATAAGGTCATACAGTGTTGTTTGAGGCGCGCGCCTCAGCGCCTTGAGGCGCAGTGAGGCACGCACACGGCGCCTCGACGTAGGTGAGGTGCAACCACTTCAATGAAGCGCGCGCCTCGCATACCTCATGCGATTCTCAGATCTGCTTGTCGTCGAAACTCAGATCTGCTCGTCATCGCCGTAAGCGTCACTCCTTTCTCTCTTCTCTACCTCTCTCTATTTCTTTTTATTCTCCGACTTAAGAAGTATTATATAGTACTTTTCTATTTTCTATTTTCTATTTTTTTACCTTCTTTTTTTAAATTTTTTATTTTATTATTTTTTATTTTTCTGTTTTATCTATTTTTTTTCTTATTTTATTTTTTTGTAATTATTTGTATAATAATTGAATGATTTGCTACTTTATTTTTTTTTCTATATTTTGTAAGACATTTGCGATTTGCTACTTTAATGAATTGCTCATTTTCTCATCTATCAAACGTATATTATATTTTCTTTTTTATGTCGATAATGTGCGCCTCGCTTCAATAAGGCGCGCGCCGCTCCACAATCTTTTACACCTCTCGCTTTTAATAACACTGAGATCATACAACATTGATGGTTTTATGAGATAATTTACCCACAGTGGATATTGAAGTTGATTTAGTAGATTCTTTAGCTTTGTAAAGAATATTTATACTTTTGTTTCAATATTGTTTAGGCATTGTTTTTGTTTTCAGCGGAAATTATTTAGGTTTAACCTCCTTCCTCTTTGTACAGGGTCTTCCCCTTTTTCTACTTTAATGATATTTTTTGCATATAAAAAATGGAATCAGTGTACAACTATCAGTTTTAAACATAAAGATCAAAAAGTAAAACCACAATAAACCGTGATACTGCTTTCTGGTAACTATTAAAAATGCTTTGTGTTCAACATATCTGGAATTACAAACAAAAAAATCTTGCCTATGTAAAAGTGAGATAGGAATGCTTCAGTAGCCCACTACACTCGGAGGGAAGGAGACCAAGTTGATTAGGACATCGTATTTAAGGAGATGCAGGATTGGGTGGTGGAGTAGCAGCTAGCTCTGACGAAGAGACTAAGATTTGGGGAGGATTCGTCAAGATGGAACTTGGTTTCGTCCAGGACTCTCCAGGTCCAAGTCGTTTTATCATGCTTTAGGTGGAGGCAGCAATCCATCATTTCCCTAGAAAGTTATTTGGGGGAATCAGACTCCATCCTGGCTGCTTTCTTTGCATGTTGTTCTTCCTATTGATAACTTGGCTACATGTAGGGAAGTGTGACTGAATTGGTGTTCTGTGTACAAAAGAGACGGTGAGTCAGTGTTGCATATCCTTATCTAGTGGGTATTGTGGACATTCCTTTCTTTCATGGTTCAGTGTTGTTTGCATATTTCCCCGGAGGAGTAATGGACCTCCTGCGTTGTTGGCGAGGGCAAGAGTTGGTAGTAGGCAGAGGAAAATATGGATGATGGCGACTTGGCGAGAGAGGAATGCTCATCATTTAGATGGATTGGAAACTCCTTTGTATAGTCTATTGTTAGCTTTTTCTTTAGCTGGGAAGAGGAGTGCAATCCCTCAACCAATTTCTTGACTTTGTAGAGCTTTTCTTGGTCTCTTTTTTATATGGAAAGAATAAGCGAATGCATGTAAAAGTCAAATCCACATAGTAACGTGAATGTCTGCATGCTATTTCAGTTAACTACATCACTAATGCATCTATCTCAGACAATGCAAAATATTACCTGATAACATCTTGGAATTTCAGGTAGCATGTAAGAACCATGGGTTAACGCCTCGACTAATAGAGAAGCATCACGGAATGAATAGTTCAATAAGGATTCCAGATATTTGACATTAACAAGCTTCTCTGGTCGAATAGGAAAGTGCCGCTGATATGGTACATAGACAAAATCCACTTTTATACCGAGCCAATCCATAAATGACAATGCTGCTGCTTCACCACCTGTGCTAAGGGATGCACCAATTAGCGCCTCAACAACATCAGCAACTGTCTTACTTTTTAGTTGTCTCTTTCCCCTATTATAGACTTTTCTTGTAGCAGAAAGCAACTCATCATCCAATGCATAATCTCCAGATTGATCACCAGGAATGATCCAAGTTTTGGGATCAAAAGGTTCATTACGAATGAATCCCTACAGTTTCAAAAGAAAAAAATTAAAGGAAAAAGGAGTTGCCTTAAATGCTGCAAAACATAAAACATAAACACAACCTAACAAATCCAAAAATAAATTAAAAAGACCACAAAAATCCGATAGCCATCACGCCACTCAGAATAGTATACTTTTGAAGAAGAGTCTATGCCCAGAAATATATCAGGTGGAGTAGCTCAATAAGAAACCCATTAGATAACCATTTCTGAGAGCCAGTTAATCTTCAAGCTACAATATTTAGCTGGACTGCAATCTCCTAAGTTCTAGATAATTGCATGATGAGTAGTTGTAGTTCTAGTACAAGGATAAATGCCATCCAGACTAAAAAAAAGGAGATATTTCAAACACACCAGTTGCTAGCAGGAGCTTAGTTTCCTTTTCGCTTGTCATCAAGAATTTTGAATACCATGAAGCCAGGTGCAAAAGATTCATTCTAACTGCACTACGATAATGTAATATCGGATAATATCCAACTTGAATGACAAAATCTAACTTTCCAGTACATGAAGTAGAAAACAAAAACTGTTCAGTGCATAATAACCTCCACAAGTCCACAGCACAAACACGTAACTATCAGTCATGACAAAGATGATACTAGTCAAAACACTAGGTTTTGCCTTTACAATGTTTTATCAACATGCAACACCCACGTCCATGATATTTCATTTGGCCATTAAAACTTGAATCTTCTTCAAGCAACGCCAATCAAGCTTCATTTCTCCTGAATGGAAACTAAAATAAAGATTTTAAGCTCCAACCATTCTGCATTTTGGAGCTTCAAAATATAGACTCAATTTTGAGTCTCCAAATATGGAGAATTGGAGATTCAGACAAAAGAAATGGAGACACATCTCCATTTACACTACTCATTGTTTCTTTTTACAAAAACATGAATAACTTTCAAAATATAAAAATTCAATGTTTATAAAATTAATATTATTGAAGAGAGATGAACAAGACCTTTTAAAATGAGACCAATATTGAATATATTTTGATGAATTTTAGAAAATTATAATTTGAATTTTCATTGAATTTTTTGAAAATATAGAGATGGAAATAGAGATTTGGGTCGGAGTTACAATGAATACTAAAAATCTCCAAACACACGTTTTTATTTAAAATGATTATTTGAGTCTCCATTTTGGATACTTGGGTTGGAGATGCTATTACCTCTCTTAGGTATGTCATATATAGTTAATAGTTGATCGATGCAGAAATATTCACATTTAGGCCCTCTAACAAGCATATGTTTGGTCTTTTACCATTGTTGCTTGATGCTTTTTGATGGGTACGCATGATGTAGGTCGCAAGAGCCGTTTGCATGGAACTTGCCCATAAAATTGGAGGCTTAGACACTCAAAGAAGTGACCGAAATGCATCAAGAAGAACCAAAACAAAGAACAAAGAGACGAGAAGCCTCAACTTTCCACCACTTCAGCACTGGGCACAGCAACAAAATATGATCTCTCAGCATTTTGCTGCCCGAGCGGCCATCAGCCTCGCTCGAGTGGGAAGCACAGAAATTAAAGAATGTTGGTCTCAGCTTTTGGCTGCCCAAGCGCCCACAACCTCTGCCTGGGCAGGGTCGACGAAGAACTTCATTCTGTGTGCTTTTGAGTCTTTTGGACTTTTGAGTTTAGCTAGGGGAATGAAAAGAAATACCCTAGGACGAAATGGGGTAGTTCAATCATTGGGGAGGCAAATGAAGAAGAGAAGGAGACTTTCCAAGAGGTTTTCATGAAGCTCTCATCAAGATTCCAGGATCTCTAATCAATGATAACCTATGCCAATTCTCAATTACACAATCATGTTGCCAATATCCTTACGGTTAGAGCCCTGGCAAATCAATGTTGAATCAACTAATAAAACCTCTAGAAATTGTGAAACCATCTTACAAGGCTAGGGACCTAGGTGGATTCGAAACCCTAAGACTCTTCTCATTCCTGAATTCAGTCTTACGTTTAGTTTTACATACATTACTTAACTATAATTCTAACCAAATCTTCTTTCCTGATTGATTGAAGCATTGGTTTGGAATTGAGCAACCCAGCCCTTAGATCCCCATGGTACAACATCCCGGTGTTTAACTACTTTACTACTCGAAGGGGGTAATTGTTTAGAGGTGATTTTAACTCTTATTATTTGGCTAAATACTTCTGCGACCTCTAGTTTCTACCAAAGCATAAGGGAAACAAATAAAAAGATGGGTAGAATATGAGTCAACCGTACGTATAAAGCTATCCAAGTCAACATTATATATCAATATTACTGAAAAAGAGAAATGGAGTCAAAGAAACAAAAACAAAAAATCCATGCATATAAATAACTCATTATTCCAGAACAATACATTTTCTACTTCGCCATTCCAAAATAAAGAAAATATAGGCAAAAGATTACCGGAAGGTTGCGGTCGCATCCAAGCTTGCATAGTGCAGCATTAGAAATTATTCTATCTTTTTTAACACTGAGAAGACCCTCATGATGATTTTGATAGGTTTTAAATAGCTGTTGACTGGCAGCGTATTTAAGGAACGAGTCCCCCAGGGTCTCCAGAGATTCCAAATGGAATTTCTCTTGGCATCTTTTCGTTGTAATTGCTTCTAAGACCTACAGTGGATGGAATGGTTAGCACAAGTTACAAAAAAATATATATTCAACAACACAAGAATTTAAAGCAATACAGCCATGTGATTTAGCCTCAAAAGTTCTCTCAATGTTAATCAAAAGAACTGCTGCAGCTCATTCTGGAAAAATGAATGTAAACGTATATGAATAAGATTTCATTTAAAGGTCTTGTAATTATGTAATACATTTTCCACAAGTACAAAATTGATTCTACCTTTCACAGGCACATGTTTTGTCTAATGTACCAAGTTAAAAGCTTAAGGTAAACACTCAGTACACTCATTATAATTCATTTGTGCCAAGCTAGAGTTCAAGTATTTGGGCAACAAAAAATGTCAGACAAACTGTGAATTGCCGATGCAGACAATGTTATAGTCAAAATAATTACAGAATGCATACTAGTTCTCAAATTTTTCCAACTCTACTTTGAACTGATTTTAAATATTCTACTTGTGAGAGAGTTCAAAATTTCTTCTGAAATTGTACATCATCTCAATTAAATGCATCCACAATATTAACCCTAATACCATCAAAATACTAGCTTGCGTTCAATTTCAAATGATTAGAAAAGGCCTCATATACTTAATTCAAAATACAAAGAAAGAAACATAAAGGCGCAAAATCATAGAAGTAGATGTTACTTGCTGAAAAATGAACCAAAATATCAATGCAAAACACAAGCATTTGCCTTGGCCTTGCAAAGGGACAGACCCATCCATCCCTGACTAACAACTATTTTAACTTTTATTTGAATTTCTCCAAAAAATAGAACATCAAATTAGTTGAAATTCAGATTTTCAAACACTGACAGGCAAAAGCCCAGCCGGCTCATGGGCTCGTCAATTATTTATGGCTCCAAGCTCGAAACCTAGATCTCACATCAGTAGTAGTCCTAATTGTACCATCTATTCACATTAAATAATGATAACAATTTTCTGGTGGCAGCATAAGGCAGATAGAGATACCTTGGTGGTTGGAATAACAACATTTTGCGTGCAGTGATCCAGATGCATCTTTTTCAAGTTAACAGCAATAAGCAAACACTCGATCCAATGCATGATAGACGGAACAAATGAAAAAGAATATAGAGTGGCAATTGACATTGGAGACATGATGATAAAGCAAAGTTCAGGAGGTAATTCAACAAATGTATTACTGGGTTCTACAAAAAAAGAAAAAATTTATTAGTCATTGACAATGAACAAATAAAGTAATAGATCAAATGCATATGCACATGAACTCTTACAAGTGGATGACAAAAATGTCTGTATGGGTCGACTTCGTGTCAAAAGGAATGAAAAAACATATGTTACAAGAAAATAAAGACCTTAAAGACAAGTGGAGAACAGAAAGCAACTTAAACATAAGCTTCAACAGATGCCAGCTTCCGGCAATCAGACTTGGGTTTGTACTCCCTAGGAGAATGTCATGATATTTAATGTCTTTACCTCTTTGAATTACCAAAATGAGCTATGAGGAAATTTAATTGCTTACTCTTGGAAAATTTAAGCAAAGTTGAAATGGTAAGGGGTTAGGACAATTTATAGCAAAATGCCTCATTTGACAAAAAACCTATGGTATACAGTGCCATCAAATGTCAACGTCGACACCCTATTTTGCACGATTTGTTAGATCTGGTAGAAGCTGGGTTAACCATGAGGAGGGGGGTTCAAATCTGAAAGGAGCATCTCGTGAAAATAGTACCAAATGTTAAATCAGCACGGAATCTTTCACTCCCAACTCCCCCCATTAGCATGACCAAGACGAGGACAAGCAAATGTTTATATATATAGGTGCATGCATATGAGAATATTAGACTGGGGAAATGGAATTGAGTAACAAATTTTACCTCTTTCCTTCTGCCGTCTACACCTCAGAAGGCAATTTTGAACAGGAAAGATATGTCTCCCCTTGAGCAGTGATTCTTTATGAAAATACAAGTCAATGCCATGCCTGTAATTAAGATTATAGTAGAATTATTATCTGGACTTTCATAACATACTCAATAGCTCACTCAAACTAATTAAAGTAAGTATAGGACATCATTTAAATCTACCAGCAGCTGGTACTGAATAGATAATACAAACCGTAATTTATAATATTGCTTGTAAGTAATAACTTCTCCATTCCTTAGACTCAAAAGAGAGTTCCCGTTCAAATCATCTAAAGTACCAGTGATGGAGTATAAATGACCGTTGTGAGGGGTGTATACCAAAGAATTCCCCAATGTACAGCTGCATACTAAACCATTCTTTGTATGCACTTTTTTCGATCCATCATTCATTACAAGCACTTGATGAGCAGAAATCTTGGGAGCAGAACAATTCATATGATTATGCCAAAGTTTTCCACATGGGAACAGCACAGAACACACACATTCCCAATCAATAATCGATGGATTTTTATATGAGCTACTACACGGAAGCATGAGATAGTCAAACACTGCAAGATCCTTCCTCAAGTGAAATGCATTCAGAACCTCCTTCAACTTCTTCAAATTATGATCAAGAAGAACTCTGAAAAGAGTAATTTGAAACCTCTGACACAAAAGTACCTGATAGCAAAAGAATGACAATCATCAGAAGCCGACCAACAATTTTTCCATTTAAATTAAACATTCACTCTCTATAAATATTTAGTAATTCCATAATATAAAGCTTAAGCACATAAACAGCGTACTGCACCTGTTCAGATGTAAGATTAATTTCTCCAATATATTTCACCTGCACTGTCAAATTGCCCCTCTCAATTTCCAATTCAAAAGCCATATTTCCGTCCTCAAATTCAAGCTCAGCCCTCACAGCAAGCACAATACATTGAAGTGGGATGTTATATTCAAAATTTCGTTTTAGCTCAATCAAGTAGCAACGGTATGACCTCAAAGAATCATTTGCACAATGACGACTAACCAATTCAGGCGGAAAGTAGTTCACTTGGTCATCAACATAAGGTTCATACCCTACACTTAAAAGCAGTATTAATTAGAAAAAGATAATTAAAAATAGTGTGAATATCCAAAAG
>BRYF01000022.1:8957500-8960000 GCA_030159135.1 Actinidia polygama | reverse complement strand
TGGCAAGAACATTGCTGCAATCTGGAGCATTACATGTTGAAAAATGTTTAATCTACAAGTAGTATGTTTCTTAGGAAGAACGAAAAATCTCCTGTACGGAAGCTAGCAGCCATAAGTTCTCATAAACAGCACTACCACAAAAAACTGTGGGCAGTGAATTCTAAAGAAATTGGTAAGCGAGACAGGGAAACAAGAAATCATCAGTAACTAGTATTTACCACTACTGCAAACCTAGCAACAGCTCAATTTGGTGTCTACTTGGCCTAGACTCTTAAAGTACCAAACTGGTCTTATCCCTTGACAGTTACTCTCTACTCTCTTGCCAGGTAATAGTCATGACAGTCACTCCTCACTCTTCTCTATTATTCAGTTATTCTCCATTTCCGACTACTATCTTTTCACCCATTTTCCTACTTTCTCTGATGCAAACTCAGATTGCAAGCGCCGCCCTTCTAGTTCTCCAAAATTTAAGGATGACTATTTACCCCCCAAAGAATGAGATTCAAAATATATGAAAAAGAACCACAACCAACAATTCTTAGTACTCATCCTTTGTATTTCGAAATCAAAAATTCTCTTACAAACTCAAGTCTCTCAATATAACCAAAACTTACAAAACCATACAAAAGATAACATTCAACCTTCATTAAAACGTGAAGAAGACTCGACACTTCTTTCTTATGTGCCGTTATCCAAAGCAAGAAGTGGAGAAAAAATCTACTATAAAAGATCCCACAATCCAACTTCAAAAGGAAAAAATTGCAGCCAATAGCAAATGAAATTATTGCAGGAAATTGAATAAATAAATATTGCTTCAATAATTTTGTTTCATGAAATTGAATAAATAAAAGATTGGTTGAATCATTTTCTTTTCTTTTTTATTTGTTCTTTTTTTTTTAGGGGCGGTGAGATAGGTAGACTGCCAATGTCAATAAGCCACAAGCACTAATACAAAAATGAGACAACCCCCTAAAAGTATATTTAAGGTTTTCAAATACAGATGGAAAGTATTTGCAGCTCATTTTCTTTATTGCTAATCATATATCAACTTCCAATAATCATGCTACCTCCTATGTTAGATGGACAAAGAAAAATATACATATTCCACATGTCATAAAACATTTCATGGAGAACTTAAGAGATTTAGCTTTGATTATACAGAAAAATTGACAGACTAAATACGCTTCCTAGATGACACACATGACATATCCCGTACCCTTGTCCGAGTGTCAATTGTTCGACACAGGTACTTCATACATGCAAAAGAGTCCATATAATAGCTACCACCCACAAGAAACGGTCCTGTAGCTCCACTGCACCAAAGAAATCAAGATTTCCTTGGCATCTGAAATTTTTCTAATAAGTTTGTATATTTATGAAAAACAATCTAAAACATTTTCTCAAACTTAAAGATCCTTTTCAGATCTTAGTCAAAGTATGGACAAGATTTCAATTTCCTGAGTGACAATAAAAATTAGATACATCATACAAGGAAACGTTAATCATGGAGGATCCATGGACCTGTAATCAAGAAGAGACTCGATGAGACAAATGACTTTTGAAGATAGATAACCAGCATCCATATTGGCATTGATGTCATCCCCAATAGACCACAGTGGACCTACATAAAATGAGGGGAAAAAAAGAATAGGAGATGGTAAGCAGCCAGAGGGATACGGTTCAGAGTTCATACCAAACATAGAAGTATTGTATCACTGTATAAGAGTCATACCAGATGGTATGTAAGTGGAGAGAGCCTGAAACACGTCCGAAATGAAATCTCTTACAATTGCCTCACCACTCACATCCAATTTCCCCCATGAGAACATGTCAGTTTCTTCGTGTGACAAGGACTCTGCAGCCTGCTAGAAACACTTCTTCTTTGGTGTCCATTGCTTCGTCTAATGACCAATTTTCAACATCACAAACCAGAACTAGAGCAAACGCATACCTTGAAAGCCAACCAAACACCGAGCTCATTCAAACAAAACAAAAAGGTCGAAAATAGCTTCGACAATTTTTTTGCAGCAGACTCCGCTGCAGCTTCTTCAAGATTTGATTCACTAAGATTGGACTCATGCTGGAAAAAGATGCATTTATTGTCATTTATCAAAAACATTAAAAGAAGGCAAACTGATAGCTTATAAGTATCATCGACAGCACAAACACAAAACGAGCATTGATATTGAAGTTTATGCAAATGTGCCGGTCAAACTCAATGCGATCCAATTCTATACTTAGGTTGGCAACAATCACTTGTCACTGTCCAATGCTAAGCAGGGAATGGACACAGCAAATATTCATTGATGCATTGCATAGTGGCGACGTACAAAAAAAATTTACAGTTGGTCTTACAATTTCTGAGACATGACTATCTAGGTATCTATCAACATGTTAACATAATGTCGTAAAATCGCAAAACTTTTCGAGATACATAATATATTTTTCTTAATGTGTCATGCATATTATTTCACGATATATAAGCAAGGTACAAATCTTC
>BRYF01000022.1:8940000-8945000 GCA_030159135.1 Actinidia polygama | reverse complement strand
GAATATCTATTCAAAGGCGAGAAAACAAGAAAGCAAGGGGGGAGGGGAATCCTGTCTCTTTCTTTCCTTAGTCTCAGATATAATTGGGGAAAACAGAAAAGAATTCCACATTTGGGTAAGAACGAGGAAGGGTCTGCAGAGAACAAATAAACCCATCCAAAATCAAATGAATACACTAACAAAAGATTGAAATAGGGAAAGTGTAAGAACTCACTAGGGTTATTCTATTAGTCGAAGGAAGGGTCTGTTTGAACAAACCGAGAAAAAGGAAAGCTCAGCGAACAGGGACATTAAATCTTTGGCAAGATCTCTCTAAGTGTTATCATTTTTCTTTGTTTGGTTTTGATAAAGAAATTGAAAAGTTGAAGGGAAATAAACTCTCTCTTGTTTGGTTTTAGGAAAAGAGGAAAGAAAATAACTAAGAAAAAGAAAGAAGTGAGAAGGAAAAGAGATTTCCATTATTTTGAACTTTTTATTCTTCTCCTTCCCAAATTAGAAACCAAACAAGAATTACTTTCCATTCCTTTTCTCTCTCTTTCCTTGGTTTCATATGGAAGTGTGGAAAAAAGACCGGTTTGAATGAAACCAGAAAAAAAAAAAGAAAGCTCTGGGAACAGAGACATCAAGGCTTTAGCAAGATCCAAGTGTTATGATTTTTCTTTGTTTGGTTTTTAACAAAAAAATGAAAGTTCAAGGAAATAACTTTTCTTTGTTTTGTTTCAAAGAAAAGAGGAAAGAAAATAACCTAGAAAAATAAAGATAGATAGAAGGAAGATGGATATCATTTTTTTTTAAATCTTTTTTCTTCTTCTTCCTTAATTACTACATACCCAAAAAAGAATTACCCCGAAAGGTACCCAAATTACCCAAAAAATTATCAAATAAACTACATAAAAGTATCAAAGAACTATATCATATATAACATTCAAACAAGTAAAAACAAACATCAAAATGCAAATCAGTACAGTTGACGAATGATTGAAATGGGGAAAGTGTAAGAATAACTCACTAGGGTTCATGCTATTGGTTGATGAAAGGATCTGTTTCAACAAACCCAGAAAAAGGAAAGCTCTCAGAATGGAGACATTAAGGCTTTGGCAAGATCCACGTGTTATGACATTAAGGCTCAAGGAAAAAACTTTATATTGTTTTGGTTTTACAGAAAAGAGGAAACAAAATAACCAAGAAAAAGGAAGATATATTTCCATTTTGATTTGTTAGAAAATTTGAGCTAAAGTATTAGGTAAATTACAAAAATATCCTTCTCTTTTATATTGACTTTTGAGAGTACTTTTGTAATTTTATCTAATAAAAACAAAATTTAGAGTGTAGATTGTAAAACAAGGAGTGTAGAAATCAAAACCCAAAAAAATTGTGAGCAATTGCAAGAAGGGGAGTGCGAAAATCAATATCTTCTTTAACTTTTTCTTCTTTCTTCCTGATTAGGAAGAATTATACCACAGAAAAGGCCCAAATTACGCAGGAAAAAACTACATAAAGGTACCCAAAAAATTAGGGATGGCAATGGAGCGGGTTCAGGGCGGGTTCGTCCTCCCCACCCCGCCCCGATTAGGAAAATCCTCCTCCACCCCCGTCCCAAACCCGTGACGTGTTGGGAATTTTTCACCCACCCCTACCCCGCCCCGATTAATAATTTTTTTAATTATATATATATATATATATATTAAGGATATTACGGCATATTTCTAAAAAATAGGGGTAATTTTGACTTTTTACATGCTAATCGGGGTAAACGGGGCGGATTCAGGGCGGCGGGGTGAAACCCAAACCCGCCCCGATTATTAATCGGGTTATGATTTTTTTCCCATACCAGCCCGCCCCCGTTTATTGAGACCCCAAATCCGTCCTATTAGGGGCGGTACGGGCCCGTCGGGTTCGGGTCAAATTGCCATCCCTACAAAAAATACATCAAAAATCACACCATATATAACATTCAAACAAGTAAACCCACCATCAAAACCAAAATGAGTACAGTTAAAGAAATATTGAAATAGAGAAAGTGTAATAAGAACTCACCAGGGTTTATGCTGCTGATCAAAGGAAGGATCTGTTCGAATGGACTCATAAAAAGGAAAGGTCTGGGAACAGAGACATTAAGGCTTTGGCGAGATCTAGACGGATGCAAGATTTTGACCTGGGAGGCAAAATGTACATACAAGATAGAGAATCGGTAACCCAAGCATAAAATAGAGAATTCGTAACTTAAATCACGAAATACTATTAGTTTTAACATGTGGCAAAAATTTTAAAAACTTATTATTGAGATTTTGGGCGGTGGTCTCCCGGAGACACCCAAGGTCCAGTGTGATTGGGGGAAAAAACTTTTTCCTTGTTTGGTTTTTAACGAAAGCGGACGAAAGATCAATATCCAGATTTTCTTTTTATTTTATTTTTTTGTAATATTTTCTGCTTCTTCTTAATCAGTAATAAATATACTACATCACCCATTACGCAGAAACGTACAAAAAAAGTACATAGAAGTACCAAAAAAAACATCATCAAAAATTGCCTCATAGATATCATTCAAACAAATAAACCCACCATCTAAACCAAAATAGCACAGCCGACGAAAGATTGAAATACGGAAAGTGTAAGAAGAACTCACTAGGGTTTAACTTCCCAAAAAAGAACGCAGTAGGGTTTATGCTGGTGGTCGAAGGAAGGATGTGTTCGAACGGACCCAGAAAAAGGAAAGCTCTGATAAGAGAGACATGAAAGGCTTTGGTGAGATCTCTGATCTCTCACTAGTAGAACCAGAATATTTAATGTGATTACGAGCGAGCCTTTAAAGATGTTCGGATTCGCAAAATCAAAGAATATCAAAGAAGGAAGGGAAAATTTAAGATAAAGTGGTACCACCGTCACTTAATATTAAAAAACTAGTTGAATGAAAATAATCCCTCCGAAAGAAGTGAGCTGTAAATAATATCCGGTGATTTTGACTATTTTATTTTTAAACAACTTCAATGATGTTATTTTGATAATTTGTATAAAATTTCAGTATGTGAGAACTTGCACTCTATATCAGACTTTTCATTTATATTTCCTTCTCTTCATTAGGAGCTTGAGAAAGATAGAAGGGAAGTCTGTCGTTGGAGATACCAACTAGGGCACGAACGAAAAGAAGAAGAGAGAGAAAAAGTTTAATGTAGGGTGCGTTCTCACATGTTCAGGGTTTATACAGATTATCAAAACGATTGTTCATAGGTAAAATCGTCAAAATTACTATATATTTGATATTATTTAATTTACTACTTCCGAATACATTATTTACGATCATACCTACTTCTCAATTGGGAAGTAGTTCAACTCGTTAAGTGGTATCATCCCGCTCAAGTAATAGAGAGTATTTTTCTTCCTTTATCGTTCTCCCGAGCAAGAAAGGCCCTACCGAGTGTTCATGTGTTGCAATGTAAAGAATCAGTGGTCTTCCAAAGATAGGCATCGTCAATACTAAAGGTATCATCAAGTACGTCTTAATGCTTTGAAGGCATTGATGCAGGCTTCATCCCATTCGAAAGGAGCCCTTTCTTCATAAGGCAACTGAATGGTTGGCAACGACCAACCAAATTTTATATAAACTCGTGAAGGTAAGTCAAGTGTTCTTTCAAGTTTTAAGCTCGAAGCTCATAAATGTTTCGAGGTTCGACCATCTTCAGGATTGCATCTATTTTTGATTGATCAATTTCTATGACAAGGTGACGCACAATGAACCCAAGAAACTTTCCAAATGTAACACTGAAAGCACACTATAAAACATTCATCTTGAGTGGGTGTCGACTTAGTCGATCAAATAACTTCCTCAAGTCTTGAAGATGGTCATCTCGCCTCTTTGTCTTGACAACAATATCATCAACGTAACACTAAAACCTTTTGTAATGTCTTTTGGTTTGAAGAATGTAGGCGCAACATATCAAGGGCAATGCAAAAAGATCTTTTTGCATTGCCCCTGATATGTTGCGCCTACATTCTTCAAACCAAAAGACATTACTTTGTAGTAATAAATTCCTTTCGGTGTTGAATTCTTCATCTCATGGCCCTGCAAATTTGATTATAGCATCAACCATGAGCTCTGTTATAGAAAATGGAAAATCATCCTTCGGACACACAATATTAAGGTCCCCAAAGTCAACACATACTTAAATGTCCATTCTTCTTTTTTATTAGAATGATGCTCCAGATACATATCGGATACTTGATATCTCAAAAAAATACAGCCTTAATGAGCTTTTTAACTTCTGCTTCAATTTTTGGAACCAATTTTGGTCGAAACGTCGTTGAGCTTGCTTAATTGGTCGGACACCATGTTTTACTAGCAAGTGATGAACAACCACCTTAGGATATAATCCTTGCATTTCCTTATAACTATAAAGCAAAGACGTCTTTGTACTTGTGCATCAATTTAACATAAGACTTTGGGGTAAACTGTAATTTGACCCCTCAAAGTATTGAATGTGTGATACCCCAACCCAGAAAGCAATTACGTGAATCCAATTAAAGTTTTTGGGATATTGAATGGTGTGAGCCAAGAGTGGACCACATGGGATAAAATTCTCAAGGGTCAAGTTGGGCAAAGCATTTTGTCCCAAATCTTGGAACTTGGGAAGTCTCAAGTTGAGACTTGTGTAGGACAAAGGAGGAAGAAACAAAAAGGAAAATGAAAGAGAGAAAGAAAGAGAGAAAGTTATGAAGAGTGAGGGAAAGAAAAGAAAAAGAAGAGGAAAGAAAGAACAGAAAAGAGAAAGCTGAAAGGAAAGTTTGGAAGCTTGAAAGCTTGAGGATTAGAGACAGAGAAAGGGTCAGAGAGTGAAAAGGAGAAAGCGGTGAAGGATCACACGACGTTTCTTCTAAACTTTGGTAAATACACTTGTTTCTCTCTTATTTCTGTATATTTTTTCATAAAGTATGTGTTGAACACTTGAAATAGGAGGAATATGCCCTATCATGGTAAAACCTTGAGAAAACGTTAAAAATACGAC
>BRYF01000022.1:8927500-8937500 GCA_030159135.1 Actinidia polygama | reverse complement strand
ATTGGAAGGCTTATGTACAACAATTGCTGCAGAACCGAAAATTTTGGGAGATATTAAACTTAGACCGATCCTAAACTTAAGAAGATTCATGACAATTTGGCAACAAAACCAAATTCAGAATTTAGAATGGTAGATGGAGTACTTATGTTTCAGAACCGAATGTGCTTACCTGATGTGATGGACATCAAATGACAGATTATGGATAAAGGACATAACTCAAAATGTGTTATTCATCCAGGTATGATAAAAATGTACCAGGATCTAAAGAAGATATACTGGTGAATGGGTATAAAGAGAGATATCCGGGAGTATGTCAGTAAGTGTTTGCAATGTCAGCAGATTAAGGCTGTATGCCATAAATCTACAAGATTACTTCAACCACTACCAATTTCAAAGTGAAAATGGGAGGATATTGCGATGGATTTTGTGATTGGATTTTTTCGTGCTACGAAAGGAAATAATTCTATTTGGGTTATAGTAGACCATTTGACCAAGTCGTCACACTTTATTCCAATTAGGAATATGTAGACTATGGATCAATTGTTTGCTATTTACTTGAGGGAGATCGTGCGATTGCATGGTACTCCAGTATCAATCACATCGGGTAGAGATCTGAGATTTGTATCGAGATTTTGGCAATCTCTACAATGGGCAGTGGGGACAAAGCTGAATTTGAGCATAATTTTTCACCTACAGACTGATGGGCAGTCAAAAAGAACAATATGGACGTTGGAGGATTTGCTACGAGCTTGTGCAATGAAATTCTAAGGAAGTTAGGAGGAATACCTAACTTTGGCGGAGTTCACCTATAATAATGGCTACCAAGTGAGTAATTGTATAACACCTTTTGAGGCGTTGTATGGACAGAAGTGTAGATCACCACTGTGTTGGACGGAGGTGGGAGAGATAGAAATTACAGGGCTGGATATTGTGTTGGAAACAACGGAGAAAATCAAGTTGATCTAGGATTGATTAAAAATGGCACAAGATTGGTAGAAAAGTTATGCTGATGCGAATAGATGAGAAATAGATTTTCAGGAAGGCGATTGGATATTCTTAAAAGTCTCGCCAATGAAAGGAATTATGAGATTTGGGAAGAAAGGGAAATTAAATCCACAATATGTGTGGCCATTTGAAATTATGGAGAAGATAGGACCCGTGGCATATCGGCTTACCTGACTCCAGAATTTGCAAATGTGCATGTTGTGTTTCATGTCTTGATGCTCAAGAGGTACATTGCGGATCCTACCCACGTGTTGGACCAACCACCAATTGAGCTAGAGAAGAATTTACAGTATGAGGAGTAACCAGTGAGAATCATGGATTCTAGGGTGAAACAATTGAGGAATAAGGTGATTCCGTTAGTCAAAGTCTGGTGGGAGAATCAGATGACAGCGGAGGCAACTTAGGACAAAGAGAGTGACATTCAGTAGAAGTATATGCATTTGTTTGAACAAGGTGCGAATGTGATTTATACTTTATTATTATGACATTAGTAGAATTGCTAATATGCATGAATACTATAGTTGTAATAAAGACATAGTAAATGTTGACTCCATGACTCGATTTTGATGATAACAAAATATTGTGTTAATGGCTAATGTGTTGAATTACCGTGTAGTACATAAGTGTTACATTCCAGAACTTAATTGATCAAGAAAACGTAATACACTTTCTGTCGAAAAGTGTCGACACTTCTTTTGAAGGTGTCGACACCTGAAGACTTGGCAACCGCAATGTTTGAATCCATTTAAAGTCACACACAAAAGGTGAAAATCATGAATCTGTCTCTGGAACAATGTTAATGAAAATCTTACACATCCATGGAAAAGATATCTCGAAGTTCGTGAAATAATCAATGTTCAAATAGCCAAGGAAATCAAAGAAACACATTCTGACAAGAAGTATCGACACCGGAAGACAATATCCAAAGAAGTAATTCAGAAGCAATGAAGTGTCGACACCTAATGAAGAATGAGTCAACACCAAATGTTAGTAGCCCAAAACTCAAACTGGAAAGTTGAAGTGTCGACACCTGGAGAAAGAAATGTCAACACCCAGGATCAGTAGCCAAAGTCTTTGAAGATACATAACTAAGTGTCGACACCTAATAGATGGAGTGTCGATACCTGCGTACAGTAGCTGAATGCTTTGAAGACAAACTTGAAGTGTTAACACCTTGTTATAGAAGTGTCGACACTTGTGGACAGTAGCTAAAGTCTTTGGAGATACATGACTAAGTGTCGACACCTGATAGATGAAGTGTCGACACTTGGAGACAGTAAGTTCCAACAGACGTATAAACGCTTGAAGTGTCAACACCTAAAATTGAAGTGTCGACACCTAGAACTTAGAAAGTGTCGACACCTATAATAAATGTCGACACCTAACGGTAATATTTTTGAACGCAGAGTTATTTGAAACAACATTTAATGTTTCACAACTACCACCAACAGTTCAATCTCATTCAAGCCATTAAATACAAGTCTCCAAGAGCATTCAAAGATATTGAACACACATCCTATTGCATTGATTGATCATCTAAATAGCTTCAAAGTCAAGATTTCTTGAACATTCTCTTTGTCTTCAAGGTTTAGCATTGATTGTGTGATTTCACTCATATCTACTCTATTGAGAGAGTTTAATTTCACTTGTAATTTTAAGTGTACTTGGACAAAAACACTTAGAAGATTGAGAGGAACTTAGACAAAATCTCTTGAAAGAACTTGGTGTAAAAGTGAGCTAAACACTTAAAAATTAGCCCCCACATTGTAATAGTTGATTGCAAATACTGGAAGAAGATCTTGTGGAGGTCTTAGGAGGACGTAGATTACGTGTTGTGATCGAACCTCGGTACATCTTGGTGTGCTCCGTCTTACTCTTGTTTTTACTTTACATTTACATTTACTCATTGCACACAAATAGAATTACATTTATTGTGATTAGATTAATTTTAATAAATCTTAATTGATAATTAATTTTGAAAAACCCAATTCTCCCCCTCTTGGGTTGCCTTTTGGGTCAACAGTAAACACATGATAGAACTACATCGTATTTACATAGGAATAAGCGAGTTTGGAGGACCAAACTTCATAAGTTGGGGAGGATGTAATACCCCAACCGGAATAACAATTACGTGAATTAATTTAAAGTTTTTAGAATATTTTTTAGTAATAAAAATTATACCCGAATAATATTTTTTGGTAAAATTTAACAGAAATTTGGACATATCCCAAAAAGAGGACACGTGTCAAGCCATGAGGGATGACTCATGGTGTGAGCCAAGAGTCAATCACATGGGATAAAATTCCCAAGGGTCAAGTTAGTCAAAGCCTTTTGTCCCAAATCTTGGAACTTGGGAAGTCTCAAGTTGAGACTTGTGTAGGACAAAGGAGGAAGAAATAAAAAGGAAAAGAAAAGAGTGAAAGAAAGAAATAAAGTTATGGAGAGTGAGGGAAAGAGCCAAGATGGACTTGAAATCGAAACTGGGATGTGTTCGGTTTTTTGTCAAAACCAATACTTAGTATTTTGGGTATAACTCTTTCATATGATAACCTTTTGACTCTATTCGAGTTGCGTATGAAAGTTATTTCAAATACCTACAACTTTTTTTTAAGTGTTTTTCTTAATTTTGAGGTTTAGTAGCTCAAAAGAGGCTTGAAAGTCAAGCTAGAAAATCTGTCTTTTCATGGACAGGTCCAGCATTTCCTTGACCGGTCCAGCTTTTCCAGAAAACCTACTGATATGTCCTAGACTGGTCCATCTTTTCCCCTACCAATCCAACTTTTTCCCAAAACCTTTTGACTTGTTCTGGACCGATACAGCTTCTCCATGACCATGACCGGTCCAGCTTTCCTGGAAACCTATTGTTGAGTCCTAAACTGGTCCAGCTCTTCCTAGACCAATCCAAATTGTTCCCAAACGGTTTAAATCCAAATATTTTTACAAATTTATGTTTAATGACATGGTTGGATTTCTTGTCTAGATAAGGTTATCGATGACTTAAGCGCTGATGTCATTAGAAATGCATACTTTGAAGATAATAATTCAGTGGATAAGAGACGCATGTTTTCTTACTAGTGGACACGTTATATAACATGGTTGGAGTTCTTGTTTGGATAAGGTTATCAATGACGTAAGCCCGGAATAAATGAAATATTTGAAATTAATTATGTTTTATGCTACAGTGGTTTTTAAAAAATAATTATTCATTATTTTCAAAATCAAATATAAATATTTTTTTTGGAATTTATTTTATTAATAAGAATTTTAAAAATAAATACTAATTATTTTTCAAATCAAAAAATAGAGAAATGGGGAATATCACTGGAGACCAACCTCATTTTTTTCTTCAAATTCAAAAAATAAGAAAAAAGTGAGGAAATAAGGTAGACCATTGGAGACTAAAATATTTTTTTTCTCTTCATTTTTACTACTAAATAATAGGAGAATGGGAAAAAATTGAGGAAAAATACTATTATGGTTGGAGATGGTCTCACAGACCAGTGATGTGATATGAAAAAGTGAAGTTCTCGGTGGTAGAAGCAACATTAGATTCAGCTAAAGGGTTTTTGGTGAAAACCACTGTCCGTTGTCTGATTTTTAAAACTCCATTGGCGGACACAACCAAATCAGTATGTCGCTTCATGTGAGAAGACATTTTACTTTTTATTTCCTTGTCATCGTCTATGATGAAGGCGGTACTCAATTGTTTCGTAGGCTTGTTAATGCTTGTTCTTGAAATACCTAATCGGTTGTGCACAAATCTTCTAAGAATTACAAATGTGGTGACTTCACTTGGTAGTCCCAATCAATCAAAAACTGATCCTCATGTTTTTGCCTTGCCTAACCGGTCAAAGACAAATGGCTTTGTTGTTGTTGACGAAGTATTTTCATCGGCTGTAATGTATTGGTTCATTGACTTCCTTATTAAAATGCAGGTAAGAATAGGTGAAGTGTACCTAAGACTTGCTTGAGGATTTTGAACTGCATAGCATTTTGCCTAACATCTTCTGCATTGAATTTAAGCCATGTACCTTTTCGCCTGTAACTTCAAGTAAAATCTCCCCTAGGGCACTTGAATTTTTAGTGTTGTGTCCAGCCTTTGCCAAGAGCTTGTAAACATTTGGGTCGAAGTCATTTGTCCATTTCGAAGGCAAATCTCCATGTTTCACCATAGGACTTTGACTTGGTCGTACAAATCCATGAGAGAAGTAATAACTTTCTCCCCATTTAGTTTGGTGACCAGGAAAGTCAAACGTTGCAACACCAGATCTTCACTTTTCCTTGGCTTTGGTGCATAACAAAGATGATGCAGCGGATACAGGCAAAGAACCAATAACCAAACTCTAACCGTTGATTATGAAAAATGCCGGTTTAGATTTCTTCCCTAAACTTGTTGATTCAAGTGAATACCAGGCAAAGAGGCATCAAACGTTCATTGATTCGAAAGAATACCAAATGATTGGGGTAAACGGTGCAAAATTGCGCATAAACCATATTAATCTCCAAAAAAACTGCTGAAAATATCACGAATAAGAGTATAAATATGCTATATAAAACCCTAGGACCCCAGAAACAATGTAGTAATTTTTGGGCCTTCTCCTCGTCGAGAGCTATCCAAAAACATATTATAATAAAAAATAGAGTTACGAAGCAAAAGTTACGTCTGGTTAAAGTTTATCGACCACGCGGGCATAACGCTGTCCCCGGGTCTCCAAGTAGTCTTCTGCTATGCTATCTGCATTCTCCTCCCCTGGTTGGAAAGAATTCACCCTTGAATTCAGTACCTCCTTTTCCTTCAAGCTGTCACTACGATAAGTCATGAGATGCTTCACATTGAACACGTCAGAAATGTTGACATGGCTAGGCAGCTTCAACCGGTAGGCATTAGAATTGATCTTCTTGAAGATCTCATATGGCTCAACTTTTCGAGCTGCTAGCTTCCCATACTTGTGCCCGGATATCGATCCTTGTTCAGTACTGCCCACACAAAATCTCCCACATCGACCTCTACCAAGCGTCGCTTCTTGTCAGTCGTTTCCTTATACTTTGTCGTCGACTTAAGTAAATTCTGTTGCACCTGTTTATGGACCTCTGGTAAATCACTAATGAAATCCTCGGCCTTCTTATGGACCCTCTTCAAATCTGGAATAGGAGTTAGGTCAATTGGAGCTTGAAGCTGGTATGCATAGTTGGCAAATAATGGACTAAAACCTGAACTTCGATTCACCGACAGATTAAATGCAAACTCAGCTTCTTACAATTTTTGATCCCAAGATTTCAGATTTTCCCCCACTAAACACTGCATCAAGTTACCCAACGAACAATTCACCACCTCGGTCTGCCCATCTAATTAAGAATGGTAAGCAATAATAAAGTACAGTTTCATGCTAGTCAACCGCCATAAGCACCTCTAAAAGCGGTTAAGGAACTTAGAGTCCCTATCGAAAACAATGGACGTAGGAAGTCCATGAAGGCGATACACCTCTTAGAAGTATAACTGGGCAATGTTGACGGCATCATTGGTCTTCTTACACCCAGTGGAGTGCACCATTTTTATGAGCCTGTCCACCACCACAAAGATAGAGTCACTGCCCCGTTGTGTACTTCGCAACCCTAAAACAAAGTCCATGCTCACATTCGCCCAAGGTCACTTCGGAATTGGCAATGGCATGTATAACCTTACATTGGTGGTTGTTCCTTTCGAAACCTAGCAGGTTCGGCACCCCTGAACGAACTTGGCCACCTCACGTCGCATAGAAGGTCAATAGTAGGAATCAACCACAAGCTAGAGTGTCTTATCCCTCCCCATATACCCCTCATCATGCAACTCCTTGACGATCTTGAGGCGTAAGCTTGACTGTGGTATACATAATTGAGTCCCCTTGAATAAGAACCCATCAAGTAATACATAATCCGCACGCTGCCTTGTTTCAACCTCATGGATAATATATGCAAAAGTAAGATTAGTTCCCAATAACTCGCAAAAAGTATCAAAACCAATTACCTCGGCACGCAAAATGGTGAGTAAACAAGTGCAGCGGCTGAGAGCATCGGTCACCCTATTCTGAACCCCAGACTTATGCTTGATGGAGAACGTGAACTGTTGTATGTACGCTGCCAACCTCGTATACCTCGCCGAGAGCTTATCTTGGCTGTTAATATGTTTCAACGCATCATGGTCAGAAAATAGCACAAAATCACTCTACGACAAGTAAGAATACCAATGCTTCAAGGTCTGAATTATCGCATAGAACTCCACATTGTAAGTGCTATAGTTCGCCTTTGCCCCATGCAACTTCTCATTGAAATACACGATTGGTTGGCCCTCTTGGCTAAGGACATCCCCAATGCCAACCTTTGAGGCATCACAATGCAACTCAAAAGGTTTAGAAAAATCGGGTAAGGAAAGCACATGAGCGGTGGTCAATTTTTGCTTAATCTCCTCAAATGCCTTGGTCGTTGCCTCAAATCAAATAAACTGACCAACTCTCATACAATCTGTGATAGGAGCTATGATGCTACTAAAATTCGGGATAAATCGCCGATTGAAAGAAGTCAACCCATGGAAGTTGCGCACATCATGAATGCTCCTCGGAGTAGGCCACCTACGAATAGCCTCAACCTTAGCCTCATCCACAGAAATCCCATCATGGGAAATATCCCCAAAATAACACACTATCCGTTAGGAATGAACACTTAGCTCGAGCAGCAAAGAATCTCTCCTTTTGAAACAAAGACAGAACATGTCGCAAATGCTGCAAATGCAAAGCATGATCAGAGCTATAAATCAAAATATAATCAAAGTATACTATCACAAACCTCCCAATAAAAGGCCAAAAAAGTTGGTTCATCACATGCATGAAGGTACTTGGTGCATTCAATAATCCGAATGGCATAACCAGCCACTCATAAAGACCCGCTTGTGTTTTGAAGGCAGTCTTCCATTCATCACCCTCATGAATACGGATTTGATGATAACCACTCTTTAAATCCAGTTTGTCTAAACACTGTAGCCCCACTAAGTTGGTCTAGTAGATCATCCAACCGCGGGATAGGAAACTGACATCAGACCGTGATCTTGTTGATGGCCCAACTATCCACACACATATGCCACGACCCATCTTTCTTGGGGGTCAAAAGCGCAGGAACGGAACAAGGACTGAGACTCTCTCCAATGTCTCCCCTGACCAACAATTCCTTAATCAGATGTCGCATCTTCTCATGCTCCTTTGGACTCATGTGATAGTGAAACTAAACATCGCTTGGAAATGGTTAACTTTTTCCCCTCTTGCAGCTAAGTTAGTTTATAGGGGTTAGGATGTTTCTTCATCGCCAACCCCAACTTTCGGACCACTTTCTCGGAGATCACATTCTCATAGCTTTCGAAATCAATCACGAAGTTGCAGACTTTGCCCCTAACCGTACACTTGGACTAGAAAATATTACTCCTCATCCATCCATTGCCACTAGTTTCGCGAGGAGTAAGGCAAGCCTTGCAAACCACTAATAATGGCCCATCGTCCCTAGTCACATGTTCCTTTTCTACAATCTCCACATCAGCTTGCTCATCAACAAGATCCTCCAAAGGCTGCTCAAGCTCCACTTTAACTATCCATCCGTTGTCAATAAACAACCTCTTTTGCACGATAGGGTTCTTGCACTCCACAAATCTATGGCCTGGTTCCCAACACTTAAAACAACAACCCGCACTGCTAGCCACAAGTTTAATCGAATTTGCCATCGGTGGTTTTCCAGCCACACCCCCAGCTGCGCCCTCACCATAGACAGACTCCTATTGGGCCACACCCTGACTACTAGATCCAGTCTAGGGCAGAACACTAGAGTGCCGCTTCACATCCCTCTCAAGCTGTGGCACTTTTTGATGCACATCCGAAATGGAGTACAAATCAAACATGTTCATGGTGTCTTGATAATGGGCCTACAACCCTCCAATATACCTCGAAACCAATTGATCGTCAGTCTCGCTCGAATCATTACGTGCCATTAATTAATAAAACTCAGTGGTATACTTATCCACCGTTTTCGCACCCTGCCTCAAATTCTAGAACCTTTAATACATCACCCGCGTATAGATATGGGGTAGGAAATCCTCACAAAGATGTTTCTTCAATTTGTCCCAATATTCGATCTTCCTCTTTCCCATTCACGCACGGTTCACCTTCAATTGCTGCCACCACGCCGCAGCCCTTCCACAAAAATGAGTAGTAACAAGGGGGACCCATTTGTTCTCTAAGACCTCTTTGAACTCCAAAATCTCCTCAACGGAAAATAACAAATCGAGAAAGTCCTATACTTTCAGTCCACCATGAAACTCCCGGATATCAAATTTTAGACTTGTTTCCCATCGATTCGAAACAGCCTCAACCTTTTGGGCCTCCACCCTACGGGGATATCGGGGTTGCCTCTCAACCCGCCATTCTAGTTGCCTCTCTGCGAAGGGGTTCTCTTCCTTATCGCTTTTGGCTTCATCTTCTCCTCCCTCTTCTACAACTCGTGAATTTGGGTACCGCTGCTGTCGTTGCGGCTGTTGTTGCTGTTGCAGCTTGATCTGCATGGCAACCACACTATCATCCAGATTCTCAACCACCTATTGCATCCTAACAATCATGTCGTACTCTATCACATCTTGAATTGGCCTCTGTTTGGGCAGCATGATCACACACAAATCAGAATCGAAACTTGGGAACTCTGATACCAACTGATGCAGGGGATACGAGTAAAGAACCAATAATCAAACTCTAATCACTGATTTTGAAGAATGCCAGTTTGGATTTCTTTCCTAAACCTATTAAGCCAAGTGAATACTAGGCAACGAAGCATCAAACATTTGTTGATTCGCAAGAATACCAAACGATTGGGGTAAACGGCGCAAAGTCATGCATAAACTATATTAATCTCCCAAAAAAAATACTAAAAATATCACGAATAAGAGTATAAATATGCTATACGAACCCCTAAGGTCTGGGACAAACCG
>BRYF01000022.1:8920000-8922500 GCA_030159135.1 Actinidia polygama | reverse complement strand
AACATTTTGTTAATCAATCCATAACAAGTAAATATTATGTGGTCAATTTGGGGTATCAAAATATGCTCATTTTTACACCAAACAAAGGCGAGAGGTATTAGTGAAATTTGTATAGTGGTCAAAATCGAACAACCACAAAGGAAGATAAATAGTTTAACTACCGTCACTCCTCACTTCGTAATGCCATAGAACGTTGTTTTGGTGTGCTGAAAGCTCGATTCCCTACCTAGAGAGACATGCCATATGAATTTAGTGTAAAATCCCAAAGATATATTCTAATCGCTTGTTGTACTATCCATAACTTTATAAGAATGTATGACCAAAATGATGAAGTGTTCAATAAATTTTGAGATGAGGAAATGACAATACAAAACGCAAGTCCTAATACTGGTGTGGGAAGTTCGAGCTAAGCCACCCAAGAAATCAATGTAACCCCTGCTCAACTAAGAGAGATGGTTAGAGTCAATGCAGGTATTTTTCGATAAATATATCTTGCTAAAACAACACCACAGTGATTTCTTGTATAAAAACTTCTGATAATATGGTTTGAAATATTTTCTTATTTTATTTTTGACATTAGTAGGATGTGATATTTATGTATAGCATTTTATTATGTTTTGTTATGATATTATTTTCTATTTATATAACCATATTTTCATATTAGGTATGGCTGTGGGTGGTGATTTTGGACCCCCATGTAACCATGATGCCGAAAAGAATGCGAGTTAGAGTAGTAGCAAGGACGGACAAAAATTATTGGAGATATTTTTATCAATGTCCTCGTGATATCAACCATGTAGGTGGGTTCATATGGGCAAATAAAATACCACATGTCAATGTCGTGAGATAGAATTCCTGAGGAGGTGGAACATGTACGGGGATAATATATTTCACCTCGTTTATTTGCGGTGGGGAGACTGGCGAGCTTAGCTTTGTACTGATTATTGACGATGGTTCGATGACGATCATGATAACTGGCGATATGACGATATGGTGACATCTCGCCCATTGGCGAGATGGAGAGTGACTGGCGATACGAGCATTGGCAAGCACGACGGGGTATTGTGGAGGTTTACTTGAAGGTGGACGATGTGGTCCTTTGGTGAAGTGCGAATATTTTATCCCACATCACGAACGAATATTGAACTATGCCCAATTTATATAATTTATTATAATACTAATTTTTATAACAAAATTTATAATATTTTAATTTAAATTATCCAAATAATTTCAAAACGATATACAAAATGCTTCATCTGCATAGTGCAGTTCATTACCTGAACTTCCGAGAAGCCAAGTCCCAAGATGAATTGATGTATACTATTTGGTTTCGATAATTAAAGCTGCCCACCTAACTTCAATCAGTCCTTTCAATTTAGTACCTCCACTATAACTTCATTCCATTTTCTCCCCCAAAAGACTTGTACAACATTTTCACGCACAGAATTCGAGTTCGAGGGCGAAAGATATTAATAGAGCTTTGTTACTCTAGAAAATTTCTCTCTCTCTCCCCCCATTTGTGTATTTAAAATTGTGATGGGATTTACCCTAGCTCGTATCGATGTGGGTGAATGAGAGTCTTGACTAATATCAACTTGTTTGACATTTATCTCTATTTCTATTTGTTCTAAATTGAAAATAATTTGATGGAATGAAATACTTATTGTATTTATATCCATGTGATGCCGCAAGTGGTTTCTTTGATTATATAATTCATGAATTGTCAAGTTGAAGATAGTACGATCCCTGATTTGTAGCATTACGAGACTCAACATTCCTATCACGATGATTTGAGAAATAGTAGACACTTGCCAATAATTCTGTCAAATTTTTGGATCTTGTAATACGTGATATTTTGTAATTAGCTGAAATTTGCATAACAACACTCACCCTCCTTTCCTGGAAAGAACAATAAAAGTAGGAACAAATGAAATAGGAGGGGAAAAAAAATAATATTGAGGCCTAGTTTGGGCTATTGGTTTTATTAGTTTTTTAGTTTCTTTTATTTTGGAGGCTTTTTACTTTTTAGTGATTTTTTTTATCGTTTAATTATAATTTTATATTTTTCTGGTTCCTTTTGACAAGAGGAGTCCGAAAATGTAATTGATTTGGAAAAAGTTCACTAAAGACGAATAAATATATTTTAAATGTTCTCTTTTGTCAGGAGAAACCCTAAAAGTATAAAATTCTGATCAAAAGACGAATAAAATTCATTTCAAACAAGAAAAATCGAAAATCAAGGTATCCGAAAAACTAAAAAAATCAATAGCACAAACTAGACTTGAGACAAAATAGTGCAAAAGTTTAGATGTAAGAGTGCAAGTAGTATTTCTTTGAACTAAAAATTGGTTAGAACCTATAAAAATAAAAGAACAAAAAGAAAAATCTCACGTAGACATTGCAGAACATAACCCAAAACTCAAGGTACTTGTATGGAAAGCATAGAAACATAGGAAAACAAAGACTAAACAAGGACCGGAATTAAACAAACAGCACTGCT
>BRYF01000022.1:8792500-8797500 GCA_030159135.1 Actinidia polygama | reverse complement strand
TGATAAGTAGGAAAAATACTGCAAGCTATGCTGTTAAATGAAGATTGAGTTAATTCCTAAACTGGAAATAGGACTCTTTAATTGTTGGTAACTACTGGCCTGGCCTCTAATGAATTAATTCTTTTGTTGTGTCTTTTTGAAGCCATATTTGATAGTTTACCATTTTATGAATTTTCTGCGGATTGTAACATGGATTCTTAGTTTTACCTGTATGTTTGTTTGGCTGCAAAAGATGGGTGGCAGAGAAGGTGGGTTAAATCAGACTGGAAAAAAAGTGAGGGAAAAGCAGGTTCATTTAAGCACACAGCTGGAAAATGGTCTGGAGACCCAGATGATAAGGGTAATGATCCCTCTAGTTTCATTTTCAGTGGTTGTTATTTGGATTCCAAGTAGTATTATGTTTGTATGTGTGTAAATAATGCTGAATTTTTACTATTATCTGAATTCTGAATATAAGCAGATATATTTATGTGTACACAAGCGTATGCTTATGCTATATTGCCAAATTGAAGTGCTTTATTATAAGTTGTTTCAATTTATTTTTATTTTTAAGTTGCAAGATATATTCACACTTGTGATTGTTTATAAGTTCAATGAGTTATGACTGTTCTTTTGCTTTCTTTGCTAGTCTATTTGGGGATCATATTTCTCTCCCTGATTAACATTTTCAAATCGTATGTTTGTGAGATTAGAGGGGTTGATGACTAGAAGATGATGCTTAATGGTTTCATTTCAGGAAGGCAGCTTGAAGGCTATGTGGTTTGTGCACATCACCTCCCTGACAATTCAAATATATGCGAATGCCTCTAACGTGGTTTTGGACTAATGTGCTAATTTACATTTTCCATTCAAATTAACGGTCTGTGTAAGCCACACACCTAAGTTGAGAGTGGGAATGGAAAATATTTCAGTCAAAATCAACTCTTTAATGCCGAAAGACAAATATGCTCTTATCATCTTCATCTTCAACATTTGAAACGTTAACTACTTGAAAACCCTGGAAACCCTAACCACCTGCAAATCTCCTACCCATCTTTTATTCTTCTTCCCCTTCCCTAGTCACTAGCACCACCCTCTTTCCATTTCCCCTCCCCCCGTTACCCCTTCTCCCCTCCTTAGCTTCCATGGCATTAAGTGTGGAAAAAGAGCTTTTTAAGGCCGTTGGAGAGGTTTTTAACACCTTTTTAGGGGATATAGCTCAGTTGGTAGAACTAAGCTCTTGGAATTGGGTCGTTGCGATTATGCAGTCTTCGTGTTGGGGTGCACTGATGGAGCGAAGCTGGTACCGGCACTACAATCTTTACTACATGCATAGCTCATGGCGTCATCGATCGGTTTCGGGTCAAATAGATCGTGCTAGGCCACTGACATATCCTTTTTTGTCTTTATTTGACCCCAAGAATGGACCCCCTCCCCTCCTCTCCTTTGTCACCTTTGACTCCTCTCCCCTCACATGCCAAAATTACCCCCTCCCCTCTCCACCACCCTCGATGCCTCCCCTCCCCTCTCCAGCCCTGCATAACACGGCTTTTGTTGGATTTTAGTCTCTTCTTCCTACCATTGCTCTCCCACCTTCACCCCGCCCCTGCTTTCTCTTCCTTTTCATGCTAGTAAGATATAAAGATGTCTACTTATCAAACATGTATTTTCCTAGTGTGTTCTATCTGCATAAAAGAATCAACCCTTAATCTGCTGAAAGCAGAGCATATGATAATTGGGGTGAGATAGTAACTAGGTCGGACAAACGAAATTACATCCATATTGCCAAATGGAGCAAGGTAATTTTCTAATCAGGCTTGTCAATCACTCATTTTTCCAATTATATGTGTGTTATTGTTTTGCTTTTGATCATTATTTTATTTGATAGAGAGAGTTTTATCATCCCTATCAATTTACTGAAGAGCCTCAAACAGCAGTTCTTAAACAATGTCTGTAATTTTGCAGGTATTCAAACAACTTTGGACGCAAAGCACTTTGCCATATCAGCAAAAATCCAGGAGTTCAGCAATAAAGATAGAACATTGGTTCTACAGTATTCTATAAAGTTTGAGCAGGATATTGAATGTGGCGGCGGCTACATAAAACTTCATTCTGGATTTGTAAGTCAGAAGAAGTTCGGAGGGGATACTCCTTATAGGTGAGTTTTACATCTTTCAAGAGTATTTCATGTAAACGAAATTATATGCCTTTACTATGTTTTAGTCTGTGGTTTAGACATCTGTTAAAGAACTTATAAAGGACAAGAAACTATTTGATCCATATTTTCTTTGTTAGGAAGATGAGGGGATGTTCTTTTGTTTACTAGTGATCTGGAACTCTTTAGTAGGTATTTGCTTTCCTTGTCTTATTCCTCTCTTAGGTTAAGCCAACTATCAGTTTAGTCACACGTCTGGATGATATGGCTTTTTCAAATTCTGCAAGAATGAAAGAATTGCTGACTAGTGGCCTTGTGAAGATATGCTTGTTAGACTATCAATTTTTCCACTTAGCTAATGAGCCCAACAATGTATAACAAGAAGATTAAATCCTTCGTTCATGTGGGGATATCTAACCCCAAGTTTACAAGTGTACATTCAGAAATTGAAGCCAAGTGGTATCAGAACCATAGCATTGCTAGCATTAGGCTATTGGTTTGTCCCCAAAGCTTAAGCTATTAGGGAGTGGGGCTATCAATGTATGTCAACCTCTAACTTTTGTGATATATAAATTTCTTTCAAGGGATAGATCATTGGTCTTGTTTGGATATCTAATATGTCACGGCTCATAGTAACATATGGCATTTTTAGATTTGACCAACTCGAAGAGGGTAAACATGGCTTCCCCACCTCCCTCTCTCTCTTTCTCTATCTCTTATGTGTCCGAGTACTAGTAAAATATGTCCGTCGATACGAAAAATCGGATATGGGTACGACTGGGATACTTCAAGTAAGAAAAATATATTTCTAATTTCGAGTAATGCATTTTAACGAAACTGCAATAAAACAAGAATTAGTTAAATGGATTAGTTGATCAAAGATCCAGCCCACAAATCATAGTTTCATGTTAAAAGTAAGGTACAAATCAGAGTTTCACGTCATTTAATTAAAAAACCTACAAATGGAATTTTGTTTCCAAAAACATTATAAACGTAGTATAAAGTAACTTCAACGTATGGAAAAGAAAGTACTATTCTGGATTAGTGTACGACTTAGGCATATATTGGGTACCTTTGGGGTACAGTAGAAACAAAAGAAAAAAATTGGATATGCATTTATGCATGTAAAATTACCATGCAAACTACCAATACCCAAATATGCCATTCCGGGAACAACATTTTTTTGACGTACTCATTCTTCAATTTATGTAAGTAATGCCTTGAATATTCTATTGTTTAATTTGTTTCCAATTTTCAAATACATGAATTAAGCAATATCACTTGGGTGTTTCCTTGGTTTTCATTTTTAGCCAATCTTTATATAATTTAGGATATTTAAATATAAACTTGAACCATAATTAGGCAATTATTTATGCTATTTAGGCAATTACCTTAATATAGTTACTAAAACTATAGATGAGTGTATTGAAGATTGAGGACAGTCTTTTTCAAAATGTTAGACTCAAAGGAAGTTTTTAGTTCTCGATATTTGACCTCAAACTTCATTATATTCATTAACCAATGCTTTGATCTCCCTCACCTTCACATGCTGTTAAAAATTTTATCCTGTGTTTATTTTTCTTTCCCATTAATATAGAAACTCACTGTTCAGCATTTAAAAGTTATATCTTTGTTTCTTTAGGATTTCAAGCATTGTTTATATATTGATAGAAAAGGAATAAGTATTCTGAAAATGCCATGAATTCTGCCCAACTATATTATAAGAACTACTCAAGTACATTTAACTCACTTTGTTAAATTGCTGGTGCTCGTTCTATTGGCATTTGTATATTCTTTTTTCCACTTATCACTAGGTTTTAGTGACAAGACATCTTGACTAACTGTACAAATTTAATGATTTCCACCCTTAACGGGAAAATTTCGAAATTTAATTTAGGATTTGGGCTGCATGATCTACAAATATCAGTTTGGTTGAAGTGCTGCTATTGAGTAGGTTAAGGCCAAGTTTTGGCTGAATACCTGGAGGTGGTGGTCCTATCTGGTACATGTACGTCCGGTGTGATATGGAAGCTACTTAAGTGTACATTTGTCCTAGACTGTGTTTCAGTAGCAATCTTACCATTTAGGTCAGACTAGCGTGTATATCAAGAGTCCATGATATCTTGGACATATTTTGGCATATTGAACATCGTTTTGGGTGTGTATGCCCATATTGAATATTAAAACGCTGATTCCCATGTGCCATCTGCTGCTCCAAGTATCACAAATTTGGCTTGAACATAGGATATGCACACGATGACACGACATAAGATGGATATGTGATACAGCAAGTATATAGTTGAAGATATAAACATGCGTTTTTACTTAGATGGATATGTTTTTATGTTGTTGTGTATATATATGGATGTGTCGCTGCATATCTGATAGTCTTAAAAAAATAGACATTTCTGTGTGTTTGTATGTGTGCTGGTAGAAGTGTTTATACTTGTAAAACTAAACATGAAAAGATAAACATAGTTACATGCAAAATCAAGAATTACCAATTGGAAGGCAAAGCTCAAGAAGCATCGTATATAAAATGATTTTCTCAAGAAGCATCGTATATAAAATGGTTTGCCTTTTCTCCTTTCCCAATATTTTCTTCTGCTATGTAATTTTTCTCCTTTCCCATTATTTTCTTCTATGACTGCTATGTAATTTTCCCAAGTTAGTGTCTAGTGCAAGCTTACCAAGGGGAAGCCATATTTATTTGTCAATTCTTCTTTTTATTTCTACTTGTCATCTATAATTTATTTATTTATTTATTTATTTATTTTGCATTATGCATGTTCTTGATCTTTCCAAGAGTACCATCAGTGATCCTATTGAAAATAGGTTGCGCTTTATAAGTTTTGTGTTGGGATTG
>BRYF01000022.1:8775000-8777500 GCA_030159135.1 Actinidia polygama | reverse complement strand
GCGTATGTTGGTATGAAATTAAAACATATTTTTGTACAAGAATCAAACAGGCAATGTAGGTATTTGTTCTAGTTAAATTTATGTTCAAAGTTTATTGTTTAAAAGTAACAGTTAAAAATTATGAAAAAAAGCTTTTTAAAAAATAATATTTTTTCTTATTTTATAAATTATTTTTGATCAGAAACTATGACAAATAATTTGACATAACTTCTAAGATAGAAAAAAGCAAAAATTATTTTGATTTGAGATAAAAAAAAATATTTTTGTACAAGGACTTTGATTAATTCAAAGGTATATTGAAGAATTAGTTTCTTGCATGAACCGTAGCTTTTATATATATTGAAGTCATAGAAGCAAGGGAAATCTGATCAACTCCATATTTTAACGCCTTCCTTCCCCCCACCCCCCACCCAAAAAAAATGAAGCTTTGTGGGTTTCATTGGCCTTTCACCTTCTTCCTCTTTGTACCATTGTTTTGTCATCTGGCAGACACCCAACAACCCTATCTCAACAACAAACAACTCAATTGCTATGAGTCCTCCACTGTAACAAATGGCTACACATGCAATGGGCCTAAAAAATCTTGCAAGTCCTTCGTAACGTTTCGCTCTCTCCCGCCTTATGACTCGCCGGTGAGCATTGCCTATCTTCTAGGCTCGGAAGCCTCTGATATAGCCCTCATCAATAAGATCTCGGACATCGACAAGATACCCCCCGACACACTAATCATTGTTCCAATTTCTTGTTCTTGTTCATCTGGTAGTCTTTATTACCAGCATAACACTCTTTACACCATTAAATATGCTGGGGAGACCTACTTTACAATAGCCAACTACACCTATCAGGGCCTCACCACTTGCCAGGCTCTAATGAGTCAGAACCCATATTTGGACACGAATCTGTCTGTGGGGTTGGACCTGATGGTTCCGGTGAGATGTGCATGTCCAAGTGAAACCCAGGCACAAAATGGTGTGACCTCTCTCATGACTTACATAATAACATGGGCTGATAATGTTACCTCGATTAGTCATGAGTTGAGCTCATCGATTAGGGATGTTTCTAGGGTTAGTGTACATAGCATAGTGGAGGCAAACGAGTTGTCCGAGAATAGTGTTATCTACCCATTCACCCCAATTTTGATCCCACTTACCAGTGATAGCTGCACCGTAAAACCAGGAAACAACTTTTGCTACTGCGCCAATGGCTACCGTGCTGATGGAAGGAGAGAAGGTCGCATTTGCATACCTGACGATAAAGGTTTTCCAGTCAAATTGGTCACATTATTAGGTCTCTCTCTCTCTCTCTCTCTCTCTCTGAGTATCTATTTTGACTACTTTTGAATATTTCAGTATTACTTGTAGCAAAATCTTTCATCCTCTAATCTTTAGAATTAAACTAGATGTGTAATCCTTTCCCCATAATTAGAATTCTCAACTGCTTAAGCATGTGAATTCAAATTTTAAGCCAAAGGTGTTGGAAGTAATTCTATTTCACAAATTATGAGATCTCTATTTCAAAAAAGAATCATAGAAAGAGACTGTTTGCAATGAAGATGAAAATTTATAATAAACTACTTTCGACTTAACAAAAATTCTCATGGAAATTTCTCTTTTGTGACCGTTGCTTCAGGTTTGAGCATTGGTGGTGGATTATTATGCCATTTACTCTGCACTTACTGTGGTTATTTTTTAAAAGTAGTTATAATTGTAGAGTAATTTTAAAAACTATAAGGGAGGTCTTTGTAATTTTTTCACATGGGAGGTCTATGTAATTTTTCCAAAAGTCATTTTTGTAATTCTCTTAACATATGATTGCAATTTAATCCAAAACCACATGATATTCTTTGCATTTTTACTAATAATAGGGAGGTAAACCGCACATGAGGTAAATCACGGGGTGGTAAATCGGATTATTTCCATAATTAGAATTCATATATATTTTTCAAGTCAATTGCATAAGCATGTGAATTCAAATTTTAAGCTAAGGGTGTTAGAAGTAATTCTATTTCAGAAATTTATGAGATCTCTTTTTCAAAAAGAACCATAGAAAGACAGTGTTTGCAATGAAGATGAAAATTTATAATAAACTTCTTTTGAATTACCAAAAATTCTCATGAAACTCTCTTTTGTGACCGTTGCTTCAGGTTTGAGCATTGGTGGTGGATTATTATGCCTTTTCCTCTGCACTTATTGGTTGTATAGATACTTAAAAAAACGAAAACATTTGAAACGCAAACAGAATTTGTTTAAGCAAAATGGTGGCTTGCTATTACAACAACAACTCTCATCTTACAAGGGTGGTGTTGAAATTGCCAAAATATTCACGGTAGAAGAGCTTCAAAGAGCCACTGACAACTACAACCAGAGTCGAGTACTTGGTCAGGGAGGCTATGGCACTGTATACAAGGCAATGTTACCCGATGGTAGAATAGTGGCTGTCAAGAAGTCAAAGGCAGTGGATTCAAGCCAAATCAAGCAATTCATCAATGAAGTTGCCATTC
>BRYF01000022.1:8750000-8760000 GCA_030159135.1 Actinidia polygama | reverse complement strand
GACGTTTCGGAAGTGCTTCTCCCTTGGACCTAAAGGAATTGCGTCAAGTGGCGAAGACAATGCCGAGGACAAGCCTATGGATGGCACAATTGTAGTTGTGAGCGATGAGGGTGAGTCTCGCCATTCCCGAGATGAACCTCACTGAGGAGATTTTTACCTCGCCTTCCTGATCGTTTAGTGCTGTCAATCCTTGGGGCTAAAATCCGACCCTTTTTTCTTAGTTGGGAACCAGGAAACTCGACCTCAAACTCTAAGGCCCGATCAGAACCAGGGCTGCCCCCGAGCTCAGATCGGATGGAACTATCTCCATTCTTTTCCAAGTGTTTTATCTCTTCCGTTTACTAAAGTCGATTTTCTTTCTGCAACTATGTCGAAGAAGATCAGCCTTAAGAAGCTCCCCCAAATGGTGGAAAGATCTAAGGGCTCTAGCCTGGTGGCGAAGTCGACCCCTATTGCGAAGGGAATAGTCATTGGCGAGAAGCGCCCCAAGGAGGAGGTCCTCGACATCTCGCCCAGAAAGAATGGCTCAAAGGGGAAAGGGCCCGCGCCTCAGCCTAAGACCAAGAAGGCAATATCCACGGTGACAGCCAACACAGTAGCCCCCGTAGTGGCTCTTGGGGAGGGCAACTCGGCCAATCCCGACGACGTTTTGGGGCCCAAAGCCTCCATGTTGGAGAATCGCGTTGTGGCGGAGAAACTCTTAGAGGGAGTGATTCCACCTACTGATAAGGAAGAGGTGGAAAAACTGGACTTGAATTGGGCGATCTCGCGGGTCTTTAGTGAGGTTGGCGAGGTAGCTACCCTTCTTTAAGTTAGACTTGTTTTTCAGCGCCTTCAATTTTCTGAGGGGTACTGTTTTTTACAAGTGCTGGTGCTTGCCTCTTCCCTTGCTGGCGAGGCCGTGAACTAAGAGATGGGGCCACACTCTAGTTTTCTTGGGCTAAATCAGCTAGGGCCGAGATGGTCCATGCTCAGAACTGGGCCATCGAACTACAAGGGTTATTGGATGAATTCAGCGATCGGGAACAAAAGGCCACCTAGGAGCTCAAAGCGAAGACTAATTCTTTGGCGAGGTTAGAGGCGGAGGTGGCCGAGATGAAGAAGAATGAAGTTCTCACCAAGAAGAGAGCCATTAAGGAGTTCAAGTCCTTGGATGATTTCCAGGACACTGTTGATTTTACAGCTTTTAAATACTTTGGCGAGGGCTTTGACTTCTACAAAAGGCAACTTGGCCGCCATCATCCTGACCTTGGCATCGACATTCAAGGCATGGGCACGCCAATCTGCTCGAGGAGGAGGAAGATGCGGAAGAGGAGAAGGACGAGGAAAAAGAAGGAGAAAAGGGCGAGGAGAAAGACGGAGAGAAGGGCGATACCAACCCTCTCTCTCCTTAAACACTTGTAAATTTTTGCATTGTAGAAGTGTAATCCTTCAATTTCCTTATGAATGAAAAGTAATTCTTCCCCCCACATTTCCTGTTTGCCTCCTTTACTTTATAGAATATTTCATTCATTAGGCAATCAACTTAAACCACGACAATCAAAATTTTAACAAACTGGCAAAGTTGAATTGGCGCATATCACTTAATCCCTTGGTGAACAAAATTGTTTGGCGAGTTTAATGCCTTGAAAAAATTCTAAAACCCTTTACTTTTGGCATATTATTTTGGCAATAAAAAGATAACCTTGGTGACCTTAACTTAGGCGATACCAGTGGAGAGACAAGTGACATAAAAATCATAATGATGTTATCCCATAAAATGGAGAAATTGTCAAAATCAACTGTTAGGCGAAGCAGGTTAATTTGGCGAGCTTGATTATTAGGCAAACAAGGCCGGTTCTTGTCGCCTTAACTTGGGCAAACACTAAACCTCACCATGGCGATATAAATAATCAAGCGATCCATCATTTGGAAATTAGGATGGGGAGATCTTGATATTGGCGATAACAAACATTTGTTTTAACCTACTTATATGGAGAAACTGGAGAATAAACTTAATGGAATTGGCTATATAACCCATGGCGAATAATGGCGATATAAAAAGACCAAACTGGAGACGGGAGAAATGTGATTTTATTAAAATAACTCTCCTCACATGGAGATTGGCGAATCACAATGAAAGATTTTGGCAATCAATGTCTTAAATACATGGAGAATTGGCAAAATAAAATTTTGGCGATTGCTTGCTACATAGGCGACCTTTTTCACACGGCGATCAGGGAGACTATTGGTAATATTTTTTTAGGTGCTTAGCATTCCAGGGATAAGGTAGTGCCTTCCCATTCATGTCTTCTAGCCAATAAGTTCCCGGCTTAGACACTTTGATAACTTTGTAGGGATCTTCCCACGTAGGGCCGAGCTTCCCGGTATTAAGTTCCTTTGTAGGCAGAGTGACCTTTCTCAAGACCAAGTCACCAGGTAAGAAAGACTTGTGCTTAACTCTCCCGTTATAGTATTTGGCGACCTGGTACTTGTATGCTACTTGGCGTACTTCTGCTCTCTCTCTCTTTTCATCAAGGAGATCAATGTTGAGCCTTAGCTTGACTTCATTGTTCTCCTTATCAAAATTTGAGGTCTTGAAACTCGGCATTCCTATCTCCACTGGTATGACTATCTTGTTCCATATACCATTGAGAATGGCGTATTTCCCGTATGGATTCTACTCATCGTGTGGTAAGCCCACAGTATGCTCAGAAGGTCTTTTGTCCATTCACTTTTAGATTTTTCCAACCTCGCTTTGAGATTCCTCAAGATGATTCTATTGGTGACTTCTACCTGTCCATTTGCTCTAGGATGACTTGGCGAGGTCCGAGCAGAATAGCTTGAATCCATCGTTATCGAATTGCATTGCGTTGTCCAACATAATAACCTTGGGAATTACTGACAAACGATGTTCTTCCATACGAAATTTCTAGCGTTCTTCTTAGTGATTTTGGCAAGAGGCTCGGCCTCTATCCACTTTGTAGAGTAATCTATGGCAACAATCAGGAACTTCCTCTATAATGGAGCTTGAGGTAGAGGTGCGAGTATGTCAACTCCCTATTTGGAGAATGACCATGGGCTGGTCATAGGTACCATCTCGGCATGAGGGAGATGACTCACTGGAGTAAACCTCTGGCACTTGTCACATTTCCTAGTGAATATCATTGCATCTTGCTCCATTTGAGGCCAAAAGTAACCTTAGCGAACAATTTTTATGACCAGTGATCTCGCCCCAGAATGGTTTTCGCAGATCCCTTCATGAATTTCTTTAAGTACATAATCTGCTTCCTCAAGTCAGAGGCACCTCAAGAGTGGTAGCGAGAAAGATCTTTCCCTTGGATGAGGTAGAATTTGGTTGATCGGTATTGGATCCGGCGTGCTTGAAGCCTCTCTGATGGTAGCTTTTCGTCCTTGAGATGTGTGATGATCTCGTCCATCCATGTCGAATTTGCTATAGCTTGTCATATGGTTTTGGCGATGTCAACACTGAGATTCTGTACGAACTCTAAGGGGATACTCCTATCCGAGATGAAATCAAAGGCTAAGGCTAGGTTATCCAGGGCATCAGGTTTCTTGTTTTATTCTTTGGGAATTTGGCGAATTCGAAAGTCTTTGATTTTTATTGACATGGCTCTCACCGCATCCAGGTAGGCTATCATTTGGGGATCCTTGCCGAGGTAATCTCCTTGCACTTGGTTCACCATAAATTGAGAGTCACTAAAGGCATCCAATGATTCATTCCCAATTCTGTTGCAACTCTAAGTCCGGAGAGGAGAGCCTCATATTTAGCTTTGTTGTTGGTTGCTTTGAACCCAGCACGTATAGAATACTTCATCTGCTCGCTCGAAGGAGTTTGGAGAATAAGTCTTGCATCACAGTCGTGCTAGTTGGACGATCCATCTACGAACATCTTTTATCTAGCAAGGTCTTTGTTTGGGTTTTGCTCTTTTGGGGATTCAGTCCAGAGAAGAGTCATCTCAGATTTAGGAGCAACGTCATGTGTAAACTCAGTTATGAAATCGGCCAATGATTGGGCCTTGATCACCATCCTTGGTCTATAGCTGATGTGAAACTCATTCAGCTCAATGGACCACTTGAGGAGTCGTCCCAAGGTGTCAGGTCGCTAGAGAATTTGTTTTAGAGGCTGATCAGTTAATACCATAATGGGATGTTCCTGAAAATAGTGACAAAGTTTTCTGGCGGCGATCAGAAGTGCATAGGCGAGCTTTTCAATTTTTAGGTATCTAGTCTCAGCTCTCATGGGGATTTTGCTGACATAGTATATTGGCTTTTGCACCTTGTCTTCTTCTCGGATAAGCATTGCACTTACCGCTATTGGCGAAACGAAAAGATGTAGGATGAGTTCCTCGCCCATGTTAGGAACAACAAGTAGGAGAGGCAAGCCCATATACTCTTTCAGCTACTGGAATGCCATCTTGGACTCATCTGTCCACTCGAAAGCTTTGTTTTACCTCAAAATCTTGAAAAACGGCAATTATCCAATAGTTTTGAGACAAATTTATTTAGAGCAGCTACTTGCCCGGTTGGCTGTTGCACCTTGCAAAATTCCTAGGCAAGCTCATGGTGAGTAAAGCCTGAATCTGGTCTGGGTTCACCTCAATCCCACGCTTAGTCACAAGGAAGCCAAAGAATTTACTTAAGGATACACCGAAGATGCACTTGGAAGGATTCAACATTATGCGATGCCTTCACAGGTTGCTAAATGTTTCCTCTAGGTGGGAGATATGATCAATTTCTTTTAGGCTCTTGACAAACATGTCGTCTATGTAGACCTCCATAGTTTTTTCAATCATCTTTGTAAACATCTTGTTGACTAATCTCTGGTATGTCTCCCCGCCATTCTTCAACCCCAAAGACATAACTTTGTAGCAATATAATTCTTTTTCTGTGATAAAAGAAGTCTTTTCGACGTCGGACAGATGCATCTTGATCTGGTGATACCCCGAGACGGCATCCATAAAGCTAAGGAGCTCATGCTTGGAGGTTACATCAAATGATTAGATCAATTTTGGGAAGAGAAAAACTATCTTTTGGGGTCGGTAAAGTCGACAATACTCTCCACTTCTCCCCTTTTTGGGGGCGATGACAATGTTGGTGAGCCAATTTGGGTAATGAGCTTCCCTGATGACATTTGCTTTGATGAGCTTGACCACTTCTTCTATGACCTTCAAGCATTCAGGGGCAAACTTCCTTCATTTTTGGCAAACTGGAGGGTGATAAGGGTTTGTAAACAACTTGTGAATGGTGACCTTGGGATCAATGCCTGGGACATCACTATGTGCCCATGCAAAGACGTCATAGTTCTTCTTTAGAAATTCTACTAAGGCATTTTGTAGCTCCTCGGTCAATTCCGTCCCGATCATAACATCGAGATCTGGATAGTCGAGATGTATGGAGATGGGAGCCACTTCTTCTAATGGTTTGGTATTTTTTGTCTCTCTAAAATCAACCAGGGGCGTATCTTCCACCTCATCCCTCAGTGTTTCCATCTCGGCGTTGCCAGTCTGTAATTGCTATTAGGAGCTTGGCTTTGGAGTGGAATTGGCCTTCATCGCCGTAATGAAGCACTGTCTTGCAATCTTCTGGTCGCCTTTAACCTCGCCTATCCAAGTTATAGTAGGAAATTTCATCATAACATGATAGGTGGAGGTGATCACTTTGATCTTTCCAAGCGTTGGGCGGCCTAAGATCGCATTGTAAAGCAATGGGCAATCCAAGACAATGAAGTCTTGCCACACTGTGGTCTGGTGGGGCTCCACTCCCAAAGTTAAATGTAACTTGTTCCACCCAAGTGAATGTGTCGTGCTTTCTCCAAATCTGACCATAGGGGTGTGGAATGGGTAGAGTCTATCTCGCCTAATCTTCATCTTGTCAAACACTAAGATAAACAGAATGGTGGCAAAACTCCCATTGTCAACCAAGATCCTCAACACGTTGAAATTGGCGATCGTGGCATAGACGACCAACGCATCATCATGTGGAAGATGCAGGCCTCTCAAGTCATCATTGGTGAAGGTGATGGGTTGGTGAGCTTCAGCTAAAGGCGCAGAAAGGTTGTAAACCTCTTTTTCAGCTCGCCCATTTGCCTCTCTTGTGTGTCTTTTTCAGGACAAGCTTAAATATCCTCCTAATCCAAACCCTCCATGGATAGTCTAGATGTCACATGTTATTGGTCTATTGTTTCCATTCCTCTTCTTCAGCTCGCCCATTTGCCTCTCTTGCCTCTCTTGCATGTCTTTCTCAAATACCCTCTCTTGATCATGTCGGCTATCTGCTCTTTCAGTTGAAAACAATCTTTAGTGTTATGCCCGTGGTCCCTATGAAACTCGCAATACTTGTTTTTGTTCCTTATGAGGGGGTTGGTCTTGATTTTCCCCGACCACTTCACAAATTTCTCATTTTTGATCTCCATGAGTTCCTAGGCTATAGGGGTGTTAAGAGGAGGCAACACCAGGTCGGGTCGGCGAGGTGGGGTATGAGGACGTCGATTGTTAGTTCTCCTCCTTGCATATCGATCTGACCTCTTGCTCTTTACTTCGTCCCTATAATTTGCTCACCAGGTATTAGGCTTCTTCCTCTTGTGATCTTCTATTTCTCACCTTCTACGTTTTGCCTCGGCTAACTCTTTTGTGGCAATATACTTATCGGCTTTGCTCTGGAGTGTCGACAAGGTTTTTAGGACGTTCTTTGAGAGGGAGTCGAATAGTGGGCCTAGGCAAAGTCCTTCAATCATTGTCACGACCACCACCTTGTCACTAACGCCTTTTACCTCTAGAACAACCTGGTTGAATTGCTTGACATAGTCTTTTAAGCTCTCCCCTTCTTTTTGATGAACTGTGAGGAGGTGGGAGGCATTCTTTTGCGTATAACTCATGAAATAGGCAATAAAAAGCCTACTCAAGTCGCCAAACGAATCAATGGTTCCTGGTGATAACTTTTTGAACCATGACCTTGTTGGCCCCTTTATAGTAGCTGAGAAAGCTTTGCACATCACCTCGTCTGAGTACTCTTGGAGCGACATCAAATTCTTGTATGAAACTAGGTGGTCTATGGGATCTATTTTCCCTGCATATACCCCGAGCTAGGATAGTAGTTTGAACCTGGACGAGACCCTAACCTTCATTACCCTATCCGTGAATGGAGGTTCGGCCTGCCTTATCAAGGCATCTATCGTAACTAAGGCGTTCGCCCCTGTGTTAATGGCATCAATTCTGGCATCCAGGTCCCTGATCTTTTGGGTGGTGAACTTATCTCGGCGTCTGGTCATCTCAGCGAGGTGATCTTCCTCTTCTCCTAGTCTCCTCGCTCTTGGTATCATGATTTCGGCTAGATGACCGAGATTCTAACGAATCAAGACTTCTTTCTCGTCTAGAGTATAAACTCGGTGATCGGCATCGCTGGTTTCTGATTGAACATGCATGACCTGTGCTTTGGCGACTTTGGGATTCTTGGTTGCCTAATCAACGAGAATGGCAAGATCGATCAACTTCCTTTAGGACATGTGCGTTGCAGGAGGCAGGTTGTTCGTTGTGAGGTGCATTATCAGGCAAGCATTACTCTCGTTCATGATTCTTGTCTATTCGACGATTCCATGCATCTCACGGTAGAGGCCCTCAAGATTCGGAGTTTGGATATTGTTCGCCATTGAATGTGTTCGATTATCTAGAGGGCTGATGGTACTTGGTCTAGACACTAGGCGACTGCGCAAGTGCATAAGGTATTAAAAAATGTTGTTCCCACAAACAACACCAAACTATTGTGGTAGAAAATTAGGGGCGAGCAACTAACAATTAGAATTACTCCTTAAGCTCGGTATTGATCTCAGGAGACCTACGCGAGAGAGTAAACGTTACTGGTTGGAGCGAAGCCGCTACAATCCCTCCGGCATGGAGATCAGACCAAGGCGAGCAAAGTGGACCAAATAAAGCAGGCAAAGAATCAGAGCTCTCAAAATGAGTATGCAAGAGTTTAGTCATACCTTTTTATGATGGGGGAGTGGACTTTTTATAGCTGGGGAATAGAGAGTCGTGCAAGAATATCACGACGAGATCCTCGGGTAGCTAAGTATGGACGGAGATCCCGCGGATATCGGAGATAAAATAGGGAGCTGGCATATGGAGAACAAACCGCAACTATAGGCGACATGGTGGAGAAGAAGTCTGAAGGAGATGGAATCTTCAATTAGGCGAGATAGAGTCAACTTCGTCCATTGGTGAGGTGAAACACTAATCAACGAGCTTACAGATATAGGCAAGGAGAGCTTTATAGAGGCGAGGTGGTTCATGTCGGTTAAATAGGCGGAGAATTTATCCCTCATCAATTACCATTATGAATGATCATTGGCGACAGAGAGCAAAAGTCATTGCTAAAGGTTCAACAACGACCACGAAATCGTTGCCGAAAGTTTTAGCGGTCATCCAAGAAAAAGGCGCAATATGAGTAACCAATTGGCTATGAAAAATGAGTTTCGGCGATGAGCTTGTTCGCCTCGAAATTAAGGCGCAAGTTCTGAAATTTGGAAGGGAGGGATGTTTTAAATATTTAAGAATGAGCTTATTTTGTCACCGACGCTATACTTAAGCAAAATGGTGTAGGTTTGGATACTGGGAGGCAAACCACCACTTTTCACCTTCTAACTATCTTAAACATTTATTGGCATTTGTCACTGCCTACCCCTTCAACCACCAACTCCTACTGCACCTTCACCAATAGCATCCACCTTCCACTATAACCCATTTCACCCCTACAACTCTTTTGAAGTGGCGGAGGTTGTTATGTTGGTGGGTTTCAATGATAGTGGAGGTGGGATTCAAGTAAAGTGGTGGAGGTGGTTATATTTCATTCAAGTTTTGTCAATTCAATTTACGGTTTGGTTCAATTACGTGTATTTTTCTCCGATTTTTCTACCATTAATTTAAGTTCTACAATTTTATTTATCCATTCTTAGATTAAATATTTCAGAATATTTTTAATGAATAGTTATTTGTTTTTTGTGGCCATGAGTGGCTAATTTTCTCAACTCTGGATCGATTGTGAAAATCGATTGGGGATCGAGGATGAATAATGGAGGTAAATTATTTTCACCGTTAGATTTTCTTAATTTTTATTCTACTACTTTTTTGTTCTAAATACTTTTGAAAACTTGGGCATCCTATTATGTTCGGTAACACTTATGCCTGAATGCCATACTCAATATATCGTTGCCTTCTAACGTTTATGCGTGAGTTGGGTTCAGTTATGTGTTGCGCGAATTGATGATGCACTACCATGATTGTAACAGCCGGATTTATTTTAAAAGTTGAAGATTGAAAGAACAATTGGTTGTAAAAGCTAAATCTTCCAAATCTGAGACTTACAACGTAGTCGAAAGATTTGAGTTATATAAAGCCTCCATTGGAATTCCAAGAAACTTGATTGGTTGGATCAATTGATTTTGAATTGTTTTTATTATCAAGTTTAAATCAATTTTAATTGCTTTCTAATTTAGACTTAGTTTTAAATCTTTCATAAACCAAAAACACGATTTTTATTTTCCTTTTTTAGAAACATAAGTTAGGATTAAGTTAGGATTGAATCATAGTGTTTTAGTTGTCTTGTGTTCACCTTGGCACTGCTCCTGAGATCGATACTCGTACTTTGAGTTTTATTACTACTTCGCGACCCGTATACTTGCTGTAAAGAATTCACTTCTAGGAGCGAAGACAATTGACATAGAACATGTTGTCCTGCATCAAATTTGGCATCAGAGCCGAATCGATTTTCACTATTACCATAACCTACAGATCTATTTTCCATCACCACCATTCGCTGCCACCAATCGAGCTCTTGCGACCACAATTTGACTTGATCGAACCTCGATTTGGTCGAATCAAACCTTCATAGCCATATTTGAGTTTCGGATCTATTCAAAAGTGCTCTAAATCGACTTTTAACAGCACCATTGTTTTCGTATTGAGGAGAAGAAGTTCTTGGATCCAACCCCGACGACAACCTCATC
>BRYF01000022.1:8682500-8685000 GCA_030159135.1 Actinidia polygama | reverse complement strand
CGCTCAAACCTCTTCCGGCATGGAGATCAGACCAAGGCGAATATAAGCTAAGCAAAGCAAAATACCATAGCTCTCAGAGTAAGCAAGGATTTTTCTTATACCTCTTTAAATGGGGGAGCGACCTTTTTATAGTTGGAGAATAAAGAGCCCTGCAAAAAGATGACGGCGAGTCCTCGAATAGATAAATATGGAAGGAGATCCCGTAATCATTGAAGATAAAACAGGGAGATGTCATTTGGAAAGCAAACCGCAATTATAGGAGATATGGTGGAGAAGAGGTTTCATGGAGCTAGATTCCTTATGGAGGTGGAGTCCTCGTCTAGGCAAAGTGATCAACCTCGCCCATTAGAGAGATGGATGACATGGTGATCTCATAGATATTGGCAATATGAACATATATGGAAGTGACATGATCCGCAAGGCAAATAGGAGACCATAACAAATGTTGATGACGTGGTCCCTCTAGGCAATGTGCCCATTTCAGTTCGTTGATAGGTGTGGATTTTATCCCACATCAACAATGATGGATTAGTAGTTAATCTGTAGCTTTTTCTCTTTAGAAAAAATGGAGTACAAAAAAAACTCCTTCTTTGGAAATAAAAATTATCTTCCTAATTTTATCTGCAATGCTATTAACTTGAACATGTGCAACACACATGCCATGGCTGCTGTGGATTTGTCATAATGTATTGTAATTGTGTTAGTCTAATCAATTTTGACCTTTGGGTACATCATTATGAAAACTTTTATTGGTAATTGGCAAATCCTTTTTTAAAATCCTACGTAATCTTATGTCATTTTGAAAAGAATAACTTAAAAATCAAATATAGAACTTTTTTTAAAAAAAAATTATAAACTTTAGACCAAATGTCACATGACACCTGATTTTAGAAAATATTAATTAAACACTTGTACATTGAATTCCCTCATCAAATAGACTCATGAAATGAACTTCCATTATTTATTAGACATAATTTGTTGATTTGGCGCTGACTTGGTCTTCGCCAACTTTTTTGGAGGAAAAACACACTCTAGTTTTTCCCCCTATCGGCATAAGTGACACTATAGAGCCAGAGAGGAAGAAGGTGGTGGAACACAAAAACCTCTAAACATTTAATTGACCTCTCCTGCGATTTTCCTTTTGAGCTAAATTTTTAGCAGAATTGACAAGGTTGCCCTTAGCTTTAGGGATTTCATAATGTCTTTCTTATTACATCAATGAAAATAAATACACATTCTCTTTCTTTTTTTAAAACACAATTTATTCATAAAACTACCCCAATTTTATGTTCTATCAATAACTATTTTTTTTAAATAAAATTGATCTAAATAGTTTACTTTTTAAGTACTCATAATCAAAATATACTTAAAAATTAAGTTTTTCTATCAAATTTAATAAATTCATTACAAAAATTATTTATTTATTTAGTTTTCCCATAACACTACCATATATTCATAAACTACCACATTTTATATTTTTTTTATCAATAAGCATTTTTTATAAAAAAAATTGTTGCAAAAAATTGATCATGTGTTTACTATTTTTATTTATTATAAAAGAAAATAAAATAACTAATTTTATAAGAAAAATAAATGAATAGGATTATTTTGAGAAAAAGGATAGCATCTATTAGTTTTAATGGTGTTTTGAGAAACATAATATGAAAACCTTAAAAATAAGGATGATTTTGTCAAAAAATTAGCTTTAGAGCAAATATTGATAATAGTTTTAAAAATAAAAAAGATCAGTGCTATTTTTTAAATTACAGTATTTGTCAAAAACTTAATAGGACGTCAATGAAATTTACCCTAATCTGTATCATAAAAGGTTGCATTTCTACCTTTGTATTTTTTAAGGTTAGTCTTCTCTGGATTCGGGGTCACTGTGGTGAGTTGTGTCCCTGCCAGGTTGCAGGGACACAAAACGACGTCGTTTTGTGTGTTTTCACTCAAAAACGATGTCGTTTTGTGTGTTTTCACCCAAAAACGACATCGTTTTGGTTGTATTTTTTTGCCTGCCAGTAACACAAAACGACGTCGTTTTGGGTCACTGCCGGGTTGCCACGCCGCAGTGACCCCGAATCCGTCTTCTCTTCTCACTCACTCTGCATTTCTTCTTGAAAGTACTGTTGATATTTGTGAAATGGAATTATGTATAGTTGTTGTGATAAAAATAAGGGTCAATTTTAGTTTTACTCTTTCAAGTTCGGCCCTAATTTTACTTTAATTCTTATAGTTTTAATTTAGACATAGTAAATTTTATAATTTTAGATCAGTTACAACGATAACCATAACTCAACCGTGTTAGTTTTTTAGATGGAAATATAAATTTATAAGGATTAAAGTAAAACTTGGTTCAAACTCGAAAGGGCAAAAGAGAAATTAATCCTTCTTTTAAGGATTTTTTTTTAGTTTGTAATCATATATTTTTTTTACTTTAGTTTTCTTTTTTTATCTGATTTTGACAAAAAAAAAATATTTGTCATTTCGGATTTTATGT
>BRYF01000022.1:8627500-8632500 GCA_030159135.1 Actinidia polygama | reverse complement strand
CTAAGAGATTAATTTGATTTCCGAAACCACACGATACTAAATTACATGATGGTATCCAACTGCTACTTTTGTAGCAATTGAGAGTTTTTTGCAATTGTTAGAAACCACAGGTGATGTATGTAATTAATTCAAAGAAAAATAATTTTATTTCTTTCGGTGTTTTTTTGGAAAACTTCACTATGACCCTATGATTTGGGCCATGTGCAAATTACCGCTTGATGCTTAAATAGCCCCACATAATTCCTTGTGATTTCTAAACTAAAGCGCACTGTCTCATTTTTCACCCACTTTAATGACAAGTATATCTCATTTGCCTATATGGAGAGTAAACCATTTCATTAAGATTACCCTCATAACATTTTTAAAAATTCAAATTAATGTCACCTTCTCTCTCGCATGCGGGTCCCTCAATTAGTCAACCGCCACCACTCCCTCCTCTCTTGCCTATGTGGGATTTGAGGGATTTGTGGGTGAGGTGGCTGTTTTTATCAAGGTTTATATGTATGTATATGTGTGTGGATTTAGTTCATTAGGTCATAAAAAGAAGTTGATTGCATTATAGTCATTTTTTAAGTTCGGTTAACAAACTTTATTGGTGCATTTTAGTTCAAAAACTACGAGTTAGTTATATGGTAATTTCTAAATATTATGGTATACTCTGCACATGACCCAAACTATAGGGGATAGAGTGAAATTGACGCTTCTTTGTTTTCAAAGGAAGACCTCAAGTCATGTCAGATGCGGGGTCACTGCGGCGTTGCAACTCGGCAGTGACCCCAAAACGATATCTTTGTGGGAAAAAAAATTTGGGTTTAAAATGACATCGTTTTGATCAAAACGCACATAAAACGATGTCGTTTTGAGAATACCGCAGGGTTGCGGTGACCCCTCATTGCAGTGATCCCGAATCCAAGTCATATATCATCGATCGTTCCTATGCGGTGTCACTACGGCGTTGCAACCGACAGTGACTCCAAAATGACGTTATTTTACCCAAAAAAATATATATCCCTAAAAACGAGGACGATTTGGGGCGCACAGGGTCGTAGTGACCCCCGAATCCCCTCATCTGTGGCCACAACCAAGAGAAAAGGGCCTGAAGAGAACAAGGAACAAAAAGGGTTGAGAAATAAGAACAAGAACTCTTTGAACTCACCCTTACAAAAATCCATACGGAAATGCCTTGACCATCGATCCTCAAGTTTCACTCTCTCTCTTTCTAGAACCCACTCTTTCTTTGTCTCTCTCTAGGATTGAGAGTATTATTCCAATTCGTTGTTGGGTTTGTTCTCTCAATCAGAAGAAGATGGCTATCAAAGCATCCATTATAGGATTAAGCATGACTTCAACACCCTCTGCTTCTCTTCAATCCCCATCCTCTAGTAGGTTCGTCATTATTAGGGCATACATTCGCGGGCCATCTTTCATTGGCAATGGAGGTACTTACTAATAGCAACTATGCTAATACATATATTAAACAGACATTTTTGCCAACTTCCCAATTATATGCAGTAGCAAGTTAGCAACTATATTTATATCTGGGTATGTGCCAATTTCCCAATTTTGACAATTTTAGCGGTGGTAATTGTTGGGAAATTAGACGCTGCTAAATTCCACCAATGATTTTTCCAGGACCTTGAGATTCAGTGGCTCAAGAGAATAAATAAAATGCAATTCAAATGGACAGAATGAATGTAGAGAAATTGACACAAGACGAGGATATACGTGGTTCACCAATTTGGCTACGTCCACGGCTCACACCCACTTTCACTAAATAAATATTGTGTTTACAAATTGTGTATCACACAAACACACACTGTGTATCACCCACACTCAAAAAATACTCACTCCGTATTTTTTGGCTCACAAACACAACACTATTTTCTCTCCCTACAATTGCTCTCAAATTGCACACTTGCAATTTTTCTCTTACTCTCTAGGTGATTCTTCTTCACATATACTTCCTTTGCCATTTGATGGCTTTTTATAGCAAATGGAGGGCACAAATAAAATTCATAAAGATAGGTGAGTGGTGGGGTTTTGTCTCCATTATTCACAAAACATGGATTGCATGTTCCATGGCTTTATCTCCACAAAACATGAGTTGCATGTTTCATGGCTTTATCTTCATCATCCACAAAACATGAGTTGCATGTTTCATGGCTTTATTCTCCATTATCCACAAAACATGAGTTGCATGTTTCATGGCTTTATTCTCCATTATCCACAAAAGTCTCCATTCTTTAACAATCTCCCACTTGGAGACTTTTGAACTGCAACTCATCCATCGCATCTATCAGTGAGCTGGGTGTGAGACTCTCTTGTCTTCTATCCTTGAAGACCTACTGAAGCTGAGCACAGCTTCAGTTTCTCTGTAGTAACTATCTTGGTTAACATGTCAGCTGGATTCTTACTGCCCTGGATCTTCTCAAGTATTAACACCCCATCTTCTAATAAAGATCTGACGAAGTGATAACGAAGTCCTATATGCTTGGTCCTTGAATGAAATGCTGAATTCTTTGCCAGATGTATAGCACTCTGACTGTCACTGTGCAAAATATTCTTCATCTGTTTTAGACCCAATTCTGCTAACAATCCCTGTAACCAGATCATCTCCTTGCTGGCCTCGGTCACTGCTACGTATTCTGCCTCTGTAGTAGATAAGGCAACGATCTTTTGCAATTGTGATGCCCAACTAACTGCTGTAGTACCCACCGTGAAGATGTAACCGGTAGTACTCCTCCTATTGTCTACCTCACCAGCAAAGTCCGAGTCTACAAAGCCTTGTAGTCTCAATTCTCCTTTTCTGAAACATAAGCATTTTTCAGTGGTGCCTCGTAGATACCTTAGTATCCACTTGACTGCTTCCCAGTGTTGCTTTCCAGGATTAGTCATGAATCTGCTCACAGCTCCCACTACATGAGCAATATCTGGTCTTGTGCAAACCATGGCGTACATGAGACTTCCAATGGCTGAGGCATATGGAACCTTAGCCATGAAGTTCCTTTCTTCCTCCGTCTTGGGTGTTTGTTCCTTGGATAGTCGAAAGTGACTAACCAAAGGTGTACTAACTGCCTTAGCATCACTCATGCTGAACCTTTTCAGAACACGCCCAATGTACTCCACCTGAGATAACTGCAAAGTACCATTTGGCTTGTCTCTGTTGATTCTCATCCCAAGAATCTGCTTTGCTGCGCCCAAGTCCTTCATGTCGAACTCACTCGACAGTTGCTTCTTCAATTTTCTGATTTCGCCCATGTCGGATCCTGCTACTAACATGTCATCGACATAAAGTAGCAAAATAATGTAGCTGGACTCAAATCTTTTGAAGTAGCAGCAATGGTCAGCATTGCATCTGAAATAGTTGTTTGTCTGCATAAACCTGTCAAACTTTTTATACCACTGCCTTGGAGCCTGTTTCAATCCATACAAGCTCTTCTTCAATTTACACACGAGCTTCTCATTTCCATTTTCTGAGAAACCCTCCGGCTGCTGCATGTATATCTCTTCCTCAAGATTACCATGGAGGAAAGCAGTTTTTACATCTAACTGCTCAAGGTGCAAGTCTTCTGCTGCAACAATACTTAAAACTGACCGAATGGTAGTCAGTTTCACAACCGGTGAAAATATGTCGGTGTAGTCGATTCCTTCTTTCTGCTGGAAGCCTTTGGCTACAAGTCTTGCCTTGTACCTCTTGGAACCGTCATGTTCCTCCTTGACTCGATACACCCATTTGTTGTGTAAGGCTTTCTTTCCCACGGGTAACTCAGCTAGCTCCCATGTCTTGTTAGAGATAAGGGACTTCATCTCTTCTTTCATTGCAAACTCCCACTTGCTAGCATCCTCCACCTGACATGCTTCATCGTAGCATTCAGGTTCTCCAGCATCAGTGAGTAGTAAATAATTCATGTACTTTCTGTTTGGTACAAGAGGCCGTGAAGATCTCCTTAGTATAGGAGATGGAGATGGAGACTGTGGTGGATCAGTCTGTTGTGTACTACTCTGGGGTGTCTGTTCCTCTAACTGAGGACTCTCATTTGCTTGTTGCACTTTAATTTTATCTGGGATATCATCTGGATCAACGTACATAGGATCACCCAGTGTTACACCACTAGACTGTAGTGCATCTCTGTCTTTGTACATCACCCTCTCATTGAATATCACGTCTCGACTTCTGATCACCTTCTTGGTCTGGTCATTCCAGAATTTATACCCAAATTCATCTCCACCATATCCGATGAAGGTGCATTTTAGTGACTTAGGGTCAAGCTTTCCCCTAGCCTGATCACTAATATGCACATATGATACACAACCAAAAACTTTCAAGTGTGAAAGTTTTACCTCTTTTTCGCTCCAAACCTCCTCTGGTATTCTGTGCTCTAGCGGAACTGATGGTCCTCGGTTGATCAAGTAGGCTGCTGTGTTGACTGCCTCTGCCCAGAACTGCTTGGGCAATCCTGCATGTATCCGCATGCTTCTGGCTCTCTCAGTCAATGTTCGGTTCATTCGTTCTGCTACGCCATTCTGTTGCGGTGTCCCTTGCACAGTCCTCTCTAGTCTGATGCCATTTTCATAACAGAACTTCTTGAACCCGGTGTCATCATATTCACCACCATTGTCGGATCTCAACTTCTTGATTTTTAGGCCTGTCTCATTTTCCACCATGACTTTCCACTTCTTGAATACTTCGAACACTTCTGATTTGTATCTCAAGAAATAAACCCACACCTTCCTGGAATGGTCGTCAATGAAAGTCACAAAGTATGACTTCCCGCCAATGGATGAGACAGTAGCTGGGCCCCAAACATCCGTGTGAACTAGCTCAAGCTTTTCTTGCTTAGGCGGTCTGCCACTCTTTATGAAGCTAACTCTCTTCTGCTTCCCAAAGATACAGCTTTCACATAAGTCAGTGTCAACTGACTGTAGGTCTGGTAGTTTCCCCTTGGAGTGCATGATCTTGAGCCCCTTGTCACTCATGTGACCAAGTCTCTGGTGCCATA
>BRYF01000022.1:8572500-8575000 GCA_030159135.1 Actinidia polygama | reverse complement strand
ATTTAATAAATAAAATACAATATTCTGTGTCAATCAGGCAGCATACCAATGTTGGACTGAAAGCTATTATTGTAAGCAAACTCAATCAATGGTATGTGATCTTACCAAACTCCTTTGACGTATAATACACCCAACTGAAGCATATTCTCTAGAATTGGAATAACCTTTTCGGGTTGACCATTTGTTTGAGGATGGAAGGTCGTACTAAATATCAATTTAGTTCCCATGGCTTTTTGTAGACTTCTCCAAAATCTAGAAATAAACCTTTAATCTTAATATGAAACTATAGAGACTGGTGCACCATGAAGTTTAATTATCTCCTTAACATACAACAAAGCAAATGTATCCAAAGAGTAAAAAGTATTTATAGACAAAAAGTGAGCCAATTTGGTTAATCAGTCCATTGCAACCCATGTAGCGTCATTGCCTCTAGGAGTACGAGGCAATCCACTTATGAAATCCATAGTAATGTGCTCCCATTTCCATTCAGGAATAGGGAGGGTTGTAATACCCCAACTGATCTTTGTTGTTCTACTTTAACTTGTTGACAGTGTAAGCAACATGAAATGAATTCAGCAATGTCTTTCTTCATACCTAGCCACCAATTTAATTGTTTGAGATCTCGGTACATTTTGGTATTGTCGTGGTGAATTGCAAACTTGGAGTTATGGGCTTCATCTCGTTCTCTTCAATTATAGTATGTTTGAAACACTTTATCTACCTTTAAATTCAATACTTAATCTTTCACATGGAAGTCAAGCCTTGGTTTGGTATCCATCTCTTTGTGAACCTTCTTTAAGAAATCATCCTCCAATTGCCTTTTTTTGATTTCCTCCACAGTAACAATAGCAGCAAGCGCATTGGTTGTGTTCTTGTAAAACTACCTCCACTTCCAGCTTTTCCAATTCAATGAGGAGTTCTTGCTGAGTAGTAAGCAAACAAGATAAGCTTCCCATATGCTTGCAGCTAAGTGCATTTGCCATAGTGTTTGCTTTTCCAGGATGGTACCGAGTATGCAAGTCATAATCTTTCATCAATTCTAGCCATATCTGTTGCCTCATGTTTAGCTCCTTCTGAGTAAACAAATACTTCAAAATTTTATGTCTTGTGTACACTTCCAAAGCACCTCCATATAAATAGTGATGCCAAATCTTAAGAGTAAAAATAATTACAGCTAGCTTTAAATCATGTGTAGGATAGTTTCTTTCAAGTGGCTTCAATTAACAAGAAGAATATGCAATTACTTTATCATTTTGCATTAGAACACAACCCAATCCTCTTTGAGATGCATCACTGTATATCACAAATCCTTCCGTACCTGATGGCTTCTTGAAAGTTGCTCTTTGTGTCTTCATTCCATTCAAATGGAACTCCATTTCGAGTTAATTGTGTAAGTGTACACCAATTCTAGAAAAGTCCTTAACAAACTTTCTGTAATCACCAGCACGTCCCAAAAAGCTACGAACTTTTGATACATTATTCGGTCTTGGCCACTACATAACAGCTTCTACTTTCTATGGATCAATTGATATGCCCCCTCTTGATTAATTACATGCCCCATAAATGCCACACTTTTAAGCCAGAACTCACATTTCTTCAACTTTGCATACAACTTCTTATTTCTCAAAGTTTCAAGAATCATTCTCAAATGGTGTTCATGTTCTTCTGGGCTTTTAGAATATATTAGGATGTCATCAATAAATATGACAACAAAACCATCCAACTATTTCTTAAAAGCCCAATTCATCAAGTCCATAAAGGTTGCTGGCATGTTCGTTACCCCGAAAGACATAACTAGGAATTCATAAGGTCCATACTTGTACGAAAACCATTTTTCTCCACATTCTTTGACTTAATGTTTAGCTGATGGTAACCTGACTAGAGATCAATTTTGGAGAACACTTGCGGCCCCTACAACTAATCAAACAAATCATCTATTCTTGGTAAGGGATATTTGTTCTTGATAGTCACTTTATTCGACTCCCTATAGTCAATGCACAATCTCAAGGTTCCATATTTCTTTTTAACAAATAATCCCTTGGTCAAATGAACCACTTGGTCAAATGAACCCTTTCTCTAACAAATCTTGCAACTGTGTTTTCAATTCCTTCAGTTCAATAGGGGACATTCTATAAGGAGTCTTAGAAATAGGTTGAGTACCCGAAACCCCACGTCAATGGTAAATTCTATCTCCTAGTCTACTAAGGCAGCAAATAGGTCATCCGGGAAGACGTTAGGAAACTTCTTTACAATGGCAATATCATCAGGAATAAATTCGAGGATTGTGTTTCAATAATGCTACTCAAGAACCCTTGACAGCCTTTTTTGAGTAAACAACAAGCTTGCATAGAAGAAATAAGATAGGGCGGTGGAAATACTCCTTTCCCCTCAAAACTAAATTCAGGTTGATGATTCGGAATGTGAAATAAACCCGTCTTGAACATGCAATCAATAGTAGCACAATTAGAGGTCAACCAATCCATACCCAAGATTGCATCGA
>BRYF01000022.1:8550000-8567500 GCA_030159135.1 Actinidia polygama | reverse complement strand
AAATTTTGAAGTGTAAGGACTAAAATGACAATTGAGTAACACATTGGGTCAAAGTGTCATTTATATAATGGAAATTGGCAGACCGAGTCACCGAAGTCACTAAACCCATACGGAGGGCTTTTTATTGGCAAGATAAATCGTGACTTTACAGTTGTTACAGAAATCTCTCTCTCTATTTCTTTCGCCTCAAATTCTCTCTCTCTCTCACTGACTCATGGCTCTGCAACTCTGGGAGACCCTGAAAGAAGCAATCATAGTTTACACGGGGCTCTCACCGACGACCTTCTTCCCCTCAGACTGAGATCTGAAGCTTGAAGACCCAGTGACCGAATCCCAGATCTGAAGTGAAGAAATCTGAGCAAAGCTGCAACGGTGACCCGCCAAGACGATGGCGACGGTGAGCAGTCAGTGGTGATCCTGTGAGTCGTGACCGGCCAAGATGACGGCGACTCCGTTACGGTCCTGTTACGACGTTAAAATCCGTTGCGAGTCCATTACGAGCCCGTTACGGTCTTGTAACGGACGTTACAGGTGTGGTTCAATTTTTTTCGTTACAAACCAGTCGTAACGGTAACGACACTTGACGTTACCGTTACATAACAGCGGTTACGGCCTGTAGCGTCCGATTTTTAGTTCTATGCCGGAGAACTCTCTCTAGAGAAGTCTCGAGTTCAAGGGCGACTCTGGTATATCTGGGTCCCATATTTTGGTTATGATTCGACTAGAGTTTTCTCTTTGTTTTCTACGTTTGTTTCTTTCCGTTTGTGCGATTTCCCAAGGGATTTCGAATCCTAAATCCTCTTTCTGTCAAGGGTCTCATATAGTGAATGGTGAAATGATGGGTGATTTATAATAAGGAGATCCCATCTTTTAAAAATGGTGAATTTGTAGTTTAATGTTTGGATGTAATTTGAAAAAGGGAATTTGAAAGTTGGATGTGATAGTATAAGAAGTTAAAAGACAATTATGTTCACTTCATTAATTAGTTGTTAATATTAAATATAATTTTATTTAATTAAATAAAATATATATTCATTAGTTTTGTTTAATTAGATAAAATAGATAAAAGAGTATTTATTTATTTAATGGTTGAATTGAGAAAAAAATTAGAAGTCTTATAGAGAGTAATATTGATAATAATTTTAAAAGTTAACAAAAAGGTTAGTAAAATTTCAGAACTACACGTGAGAAGAAACCTCGGGTAGGTTACTAAAATTCATCCTTCTATTATTTTTGGGTCGTGGTTTGGGCCTATTCAAAGGAAGCCCATTCCATGGTTTGAGTTCACACAAAAGCCCATGGGCCTTTGAGCAGGTTTCTCCAAGCCCCAAAACAAAGATATATAAACCATAGCCACCGAAAACCCTAGTTCATTACAAAAGCAACCCTAAGCTACAAGAGCGGCGAACTCTCTTCGATTTAGAGCGGCGACCTCTCTATATCGGTCTCTTTTATCTCTCTTCTCAGTAAAGTGGTGAAAAAATGGTAAAAAAGAGGGGAACGAGGGCACAACGGGCATTTTACCACCACGCAGAGGACCGCGTGACCACGGACGGGGTACCCGTCCCATATCCATCTGTGGATGGATTTCGAAGGTGATCGGAGAAGAAATCGAAAAGTACTCTCCAAACCCGCGAGAAGAAGCATCGCGGGAGAACAAATCCGGGAGATAGCTAAATCCGGAACCATCTCTTAATGCCAAACAGGCTATAGGTGATCTCGTGGGAAACCATAGGTGATCTAGTGGTGGGCTTGATTATGGTGGTGGATTAATCTTGTAATTAATTACGGTTGTGAATGGCTATGGCAGTGAGGCTGTTAAGATTTTTTTAGGTTATATGTAAACTGTAATTAACTAGGGTTACGGATTTGGTAAGGAAGTATTAGAGTTTGGGGATGGATGAATGAGGGAATTTTTTGTGAGGGGAGAAAATGATGAGAGGGCAATATGGTAAATTCAGTTTTTCAATTGAGGGTATTAAAGTAATTTAACATTTTCTATTAAAGGACAAATATTGACAGGAGAGGGTAATTTCCAAAACTTGAGGGAACCTTTTAATAAAAGGCTAACCTCAGGGAGGTCATTTTAATTTTCCAGATGGATAGCGTCAAGGGATGCGACAAGAATTGTTCGTTTACCCTGCAGAAAAATTGATGGCGATTGTTCATTCTCAAGGGCCCCTTTTTTATTAATTTCTTTCTCCCAGAGACATGCTTTTCATATTCATGTACCCAAATTTGTCTTTCCTTCATCGTTTGCTTCTATATGATTTATTTACAGTCTCTTTGTTTTCTAGGGATTTAAAAACCCAATGTAGAGTCAAGATAACTGTGTGAGAATATTTATTTCATCCAGCTGGAGTGGGAAGCAAGCATTTTCGACAAGGCCAGATTCAACAAGGTCACTGTATCAACTGTTTGCTTTGATACAAGTTTAAAAATATTCAATTAGTACCAAATGGTAGAAAGTATAATAAGATTGGGTGGAAATTAGATATGATCTGGGGCATGAAGAATTTACTGTGAAAAATAATTTGATTAGAATACCAAGAAAGGTGCAGCAACAATTGAGTGTGTTAGTGGTCCTTCCTATGTTGCTGATTCTAATTAAGATTTAACAATCAGTATTAAGATTTGGAACGAGTTACATGTTAACCTCCCCTCACAAGATTTCAAAACCCATCTTCATGTAATGCCATTTTAGAAAGCCATTTCTGAAAATCAGACACTTGTCTTTCGTAATTCCTTTCATTTTTTTGTTATATTCAATATTAGGATTGTACTTCTATGGTTTTGGAGTGTATTTGTATTATTTATGGTCAAGGGTTATCGCTAATGTCCCTTTTATGCAGTATTTTCATGTCAATTTCGCATTTTAACTCCCAAAATTTTATGATAGTTTCAAGAACACTCAACTTGGGTTCATGGGAACTCAATTAATTTATGCTCAAATTTTCTAGGTTTTTTAGTGCCAATGCATAAACCTGCAGTTTCTTAATTTTGTTTCCAGTAACAATGCTAAAATATATGAATGCAATGTTTTGTATTTGCATGTCTTGGGCTATTTGGAGATTTTCTCATATATTACTGGATAATATTTCAAGGATAAGAAGGGTTAAAAAATACGAGCTAAGATGGTACTCTTGAATCAGCCTCCTCTTTCTCGGCTTTGGCCTCTATGTATGCTTCTCTTTGCTCTTGGACATGATCTTGATATATAGTTTGTGAGGATATGCGTTCTCCCTCGCTCTCATATTTGTCTTTCCTTTCTTTTGTTCGTTTCTTTTTATTGCATATGATCTTCCTCTTTCTTTTTATGTCGTGGTTCTAATTTTTTGAACTTGTATTACATATATTTGATTGGGCAACATGAGGATTTATTGTTGGGAATAGGGTTTTAAATCATGGTATCCGTAATGGTATCGATATTAGTGATACGACCATGTATCAACTTATATCGGCTAATGTTTTCTAAAATATCTGCATCAAAGGGCAGCTCATCTTTTTGCAAATGTCTGCTACATCCAATGGCTAAAATTCACTCTTTTTGAAACTCACGGTCAAGATTAGATTTTGATTTCAACTTAAAAATTGTGCAAGAAGTTCGAGGGCTGAGATTGGGTTTACCCTTGATTCATGGTTTGAATTGTTTTCCCTCTTCAACACTTACTGCCCAAAAATATCAAATCTGGGTAGGTGGGGAGAAGCAATTTCAGCCCTTGATGTAGGGCGTTGTCGATCCATCGACCGCTGATTTCCCTTTGGGTTATACAGATTGATTTCAATTACTTGAGATGTGTAATTTTGATGTAATTATTGACTTAGTTGCTTAGCTGGTCATGCTTTTAGTTTTGTCTATGCTTTTGGTTGTTAACCAACGGAAAGGAGAATGATAGGATCATACGCGTAATTTTCTTCTTATCTTATCCATTCCCTTTGCTTGCATTTTTGAGTTCTCTTAGCATCAAATTAGCATTAATGAAGCATATAGGGATTACTGGTACTTCAATATAAAAACCGTGCCAAGCAACTATTCTAACAACTTGCATCGTTGTTGGCACAGGAATAAAGGGTGTATGATTATCATAAGAAGCACCTTACCTCACATGAAAGATAGGTGTTACTTAATTTCTAAATGGTTTTGTCAGTAAAGCAGTATTTAACAGGATGGACTCTGCATGAATTGGATGATGTAAATTGATCTATTTTATTAATTTACTTCCTAAAATTGGATATACCTTCGGTGAAGCTTATTTTATTTTTTGAAATGTGCAATTTAAAGGATCTTTGTTTACAGTGATTATTCGAAACTTTTTCCTTTCTTCCTATTGCCTTTTTCTTTGGCCATTGGATGGGGGATTAATATGTTACAAGTAGCAAAAATTTACAATAAGTCATAGAAGAGTCACGTCGTCAAACAGGTTGTTTGTTGAACCCCTATAACATGTTGATACTGTGATTTCATTTAACCATTTAATATTTTTTGTTGTTTACCGTTTGTTCAACATATAATAAATATTTTTTTTGGCCTTGCCTTGTGTTACCATCCTCTGTGTGCATCAGTGTTAGAGGCGCGCACGGCGCCTCGACGTGGGTGAGTGTGTGCCTCTCACGCCTCATGCTTCTTGTGTGCCTCTTGCGATTCTTATATCTGCTCGCCATCGCTGATCTGATCGTTGTCCCTGTCGCATGTCGTCGTCGCCATCGAACGAAGGTAAGTGTCGCTCCTCTCTCTTCTCTGTCTCTTTCTCTGTCTTTTTTTATTCTCCCACAGAAGAAGTACTGCACAATACTTTTCTATTTTCTATTTTTTACTTTCTTTTTATTTCTGTTTTTTTATTTTTCTACTTTATCTATTTTTTCTGTTTTTATTTTTTTCTTGATATTATTTGTATGTTGATTGGATGATTTGCTACTTTATTTTTTATTTATTTTTTTATATTTTGTAAGACATTTGTGATTTGTTACTTTAATGAATTGCACCTTATCTCATCTAACAAACATATATTATATTTTTTTTATGTCGATAATGTGCGTCTCTCTTCGATAAGACGCTCGCCTCGCCTTGCGCCTGAGGCTCCAAAGGCTTTTGCGCCTCGATGCTCCTCTCGCCACTAATAACACTGCTATGCATATTAGATGAAAATGTTTTTCTTTAACTGCTTAACCTGTGCTTTCGTATAATCCATTTTTTTGGCAGCTAGCATTGTGGCACAGCATGTGGTGGCTTTGATTTTAGGTAGGTAGCCTTCCTGATGATTCTTCCCACGGTTGCTTATGGGAAAAGAAGGATGAAACCCCCTTGGTAGTTTAGTATGGGACAATGAATAGTATTGACATTGGATTGGATCAAATTTGTATACCTTTTTATTCATTTTATATTTTTTTAAACAATATTTGGCTTAGAAATGCTATTTGCTTAGTTGTTTAAGATTTAATTTTTCGTGGTGTAGAATTAAGGTTTGACTCACGAATCTAATTTGGTCAAGCAGTTTATTGACTGCCGGTATGATTATTGTAGTAGTTACAGATTTTTACCCCTATTTTGTTATAGATGTTGAATGTTTTTGAATCTTGAATAATAGATTGGTTTTCATTTACTCGTGGTGCATGGTAATGCCGTAATGGAAAGTGTTTTGAGAGCTATTCTCTTTTCAAATTTGCATTTCAGTTTATAATAATTATCTCTTTTGAGCAGGTGGGGTTCTAATGCGTTCTATAACAAGTACAATGTTAAAAGGGAAAAAAATGTGGAAATAATTTTCTTTTTTTTTTAAAACTTATGCTATGAAAAAGGAATATGGACAGCAATTTACCTGAGGTCGATAAAATGTGTGGATTGCTTGGATTAGTCAAATTGTTCAAATAAGGTTGTCTATGTTTTTCTTCTTATATATTACTACAATTGGATTTGATGAATTGCGTGATTTACCATACTCTGTTTTTCTTAATTTTACCTATTATAATTGAACAAACAATATGAAGTTTATATCAAAAGTTGGACGTTGGTAGGCTTGGTTGTTGGGTTGCCTAGATGGAAGTGGGCATTTTTGTCAATCGAAGGCATGATGGTTTGTTAAGTTGGGGTTAAGTTTTGTTAAAAAGCGCTTTCAGGCATGGGTAATTCGCTAGTTCTTTATATGAATTTTCTTTATTGGTGTTGGCTTGTGGCTTTCACTATTAGAGAACAACATTCATCATGGCTGCCTACTCGTTTTGTGATTCCTAATTTCCTAGCATGAGCCTTCTTATGATTCATCTATTAATATTTTATAGATGTTTTCTTGTAGTGGTTATCTAAATACTGAACCAACAAGTTTTTCATGTTTTGTTTATGTTAGTTGCTTTTCGTGTGTGTGTGGTTGGAAAGGTCATTGAATGGTGTGGTTTTTATAAATGATGACAACTTAAGAATCACCATGCTTGAGAACTTATGTTGCTTTTACTTGTGTGTGTGTGTGTGTGTGTGTGTGTGAGAGAGAGAGAGAGAGAGAGAGAGAGAGAAGGAGAGAGTAAAATGCTTTCATAATTCCACAATGTGCAAGTATTTTACTCTCTCCTTCTCTCTCTCTCTCTCTCTCTCTCTCTCTCTCTCTCTCACAGACACACATATTTTCATATTTTCTACTCTTCTACTTGGATTCTCAAAACTTGCTTGTTGCTTGCAGTGTATGCGGGAAAAACTTGTATTTGTTGCTTATGCTTTTTATCCACCAGGTCTTATGCTCCAATTGTATTTGTTGCTTTGGTTTTTTGACCAGGTCTTATGCTCCACTTGGTTGTTGACAAGGTGAGAGTATGTAATTGTAGTTTGAAATATTTTATAACCCTGAACAAGAGTAAATTGAAATATTGTTGTTGATAGCAATACAACTATATGGATTATTTTATTTTTTATTTAATGTCCACATTTGCACAACTAATAAAAATAGATCACAAAATTATTTAAGAATTCATTTTTTTTCCAGTTCTATTACTGGAAAATATTGGTTCCTGTTTGTTTTGTTGATTTTATAAGGTTATAAAATAAATAATGATAAAAGTGGAAGGTTTCCTTCCAACAAATAAACAATTGAATTTTGGCCATAGTAGCATATTTCTATTGCATTTTGAGATAGTGATATATGGATTCCTTTGAGTTTGGTTTCAATTTTTATGTGGCCCAGGTAACTTCTTGGTGCTGAGTTGCAATGGTGGCTGACCTTTTTCTTCCTTGGCTCAACCTTGAAATGTTTTATCTTTGAGGTCATGTACTACTTTTGCCTTCTAAAACTGCATATTTATTAAACAGTTACATTTATACTGAAAAACATATATACAGTTATCTCTAGTTGAAATGCGTTTAAATGGCATCTAAAGCTTTAAGATCTTATCTTGTGGAAAACAATCTGCACCTGATTGATTACTGGCTTCTCAAATGGAAGAAGAAACTGAAATTGACTTCCATCGTGCATAGAGTGGATTTAGGTCATGTTCATTTGGTGTTGCTTCTGTGACTTTTATTTATTAGATCTTTGTCCTTAACACTATGTTACGTAGTTCACTTTTGTCCTGCCCCTTCGTAAATGTGATGGACAAATGTACCCCCTCTTTTTAATACAGTGGAGTGTAATTTGTGCAGAAGTATTGGCTCTCATGCTGTGACCTTGTTTTTATTTCTTCTCACAGGATTAGCATGATCACATAAGTTGCAAGTGCTTCATTTTCCCACTATTGGGATTGCAATTGGATGCTTTCATCTAATTTCACTTGTATCTATATCAGTAAGTGATTTAACTATATAAAGAATGACTTGCCTTATTATTAGGTCTTATAGCACAAGAAGGTGATGAAGATTTTGGACCTTTCAATGTTGATAACACAACCGAATTGAAGTCTGTGCAAGGTGTCTTTTTATACTATAGAGGTATTTCACAAGGTTAGTTTTAGATTAGACTCCTACCCAATTTTCCAGAAATTAGCCTTCCTGAAGTAGAAATATTTTTTGTGATTTCCTTGGACTTGGCCCGTCTTAGATATTATTTCAGTAAGTATTCTCTTTCCATGTCCTGATAGGATTAACATATTTGAGTTAGCATGTTCAGGCTATATCGATTCATTTTGTCTATCTGCGTATAGTTTTGTGATTATTTTTTGGGCTTTTCATTAGTAGTTATTTTCTTTATTGTCAATGTACTTTTGTTACGTCATTTTGCCCATTTATTTTTTCAACACTCGAACACAAATAAGAGGTCTTGCCCATTTGTTTTGTGAGTCATTTTGTTGAATGACCAATGGCTCTTATACTACACATCAAGTATGAGAAATTCAATGATTGATAAGCCTCTTGAGAAAATATAAGGAGTCAGATTTCTTCTCTTGCTCATGTGTCCCTCCCTCAAATCTCACTAATCTGTTCTTTTTCAACTAGAAGGTGTGTATCTATATATACATTGAAATGTTGCACCTTGCCCTTTTGTTTTTTTCTCATTCCTTATGTGTTGCTTTCCTACTTCTTTGATCTACATTTGAATTAGTATTAACAAAAATATTTAAAAATGAAGTAGTTACCAACTTTGGAGAAGTTATTAGAAAATCTAAAAACATAATAAATTCTATTGCAAGTTTGGTATAGAAAGCTCTATATTGAAGATGGAATCTCAACTCAGAATCGAACTACACTGATCTAGAACTAGTTCCGTGTGAATTGCGACGTTTCATTGTTCGAATACAATCAATCTCTCGATTCTATCTTTATTCGAATACTCTTTTGAGTGTTGTAAACAAAGTTGAACATTTATAAATAACGGATAGCAGGAGGAAACAATTCTTGGTACCAAAAACCCTGTTTGGCGTTTCCCCACTTTTCTGTTGTTATACTTGTGGAATGTTCCAATGGGGTGAAGTGTCTTTTGCTGAGATTCCACCAAGTAAAGGCACTTGTCCACCCTAGCAGCTTGGCTTTTATTTTGTGGAAATCTTCGAAAATCTCTATATAGAGTAACAAAGAGGACGTCATATGGTGCCTCTATAGCTAGATTCTAGTCATGTTAAAATTTCATATCATTTCGATATTTTCTTATATGCTTTTTTCAGATTAATATTCTTCTATGTTTTTTGCTCAGTAAACTAGAAAGACATTTTAAAGTATATTAGGGCTATAAAGATCAGCTACTAATTTGAATTCATCTTGTATTTTTCATTAACTTGCTTGTCCATAACAAATAGCTAGTATTCAAAGATGTTCCGTTCATGTTAACAGTTAACTTCACATGCCTCTCCTCAAGTTATTTCTTATTCAATTCCATTCATCTCTGCATTCACACTTGACCTAGTGAACTTTATCTTGGCATTGTGGTAAAACCTTGATATTGGATCCCTTTGGTCAAACAAAAGTGAAATTTTGACATGGTTATTTCTTGTCTATAGGTTGGACGGCAGTTTGTGATGTGTGGCTAGAGATTTTACTTTCCTTGTGTTTGTTTTCTTTTGTGTCCTTCTTTTGTGGACTTGTCCTCCACTCCTCCCCTTGTACACTTCTTCTTCTTGCTTTGAATAAATTCTTATTTAGTTGCCAACAAGAAAATAAAAAAAGTAAATGCTGCAGTTGCCTTTATTTGGTTGAAGTGGGATGAGATAATTGATTGAGATTTAAAGGTCAGAGTAATGAATAAGTCCTCTTTGAAAAAGCCAAAGAATTTGCAAGGGTTCCTCACGTCTTTCTTTTTTATTAGAAACTGTAGAGAATGTGAAACTTAACATTTGCTTGTTTCTTGTTTTCCTGCGCTGTATTAAATTTGAGTCTGTGACCATAGGTAATGCTAACAGAAGGCTGGGTACATAGAAACCTCACTCTCGATTTCTCCCTCACAAAATTCTTTACGAATCACATCCATGTTAATTCTACAGCTCTGTTGCTTTACTTCTTCCCTATGCTCTATTACACTCTCAAGGAATGGGGATTTTCAATTGCAGTCATGTGAAGCCCTATCTAGCATAAGAGTTTCGCGCGAGTTCTGTTTTCTTGGTTCAAATATGGACACAATTCGAGAGGTAATTGCTGGAGATTTCCGGTGGCGTTCGCCAAGTTCTCTAGCTTCTTCAGCCATGACGATATCCGAAGGACCACTTGTGTGATTTCTGAGGATGGAGGGGTAGGGAGAGAGGGGGATGCAAGGAGGGGCGGTGGAGGGTTGATTTGGGAGAGAGGAAGGACATGGGTTCTGGTTGGAAGCATTGAGCAACTCACTGCCAGTTCTTTGGACATGGAGATGAATTTGTGCGCAAAGAGGGTAGTTGAATGAGTTTATGGGCAAATAGTAGACATTGCGCAGCAGCATACTTGTCTCAGGGCATTAGTGTCACCCTATAATTTTTATATATATATATTTTTTTACATCAACGCGTAGCAAAATTGCACTTGCTTCTCACAGGCTTTTCCATCAAATTTTGAGATAGAATGTGACAGGAGGGGCACATTAAAATTGGGTATAAACTGTGAGTGTCCAATTTTGAAACAGAATGTGATGGAAGGGGCACATCAAAATGGGGTATAAACTGTGAGGGTGATATGGGTGCAATCGGAGGGGCTGCTTAAGTGGAATTAGAGGCAAAGTTGGAGGTTAAGTGTTTTTTACCTTTCTACTGTCAATTGATCGTGAAAACTCTGGTTTGATAACTTTATTTAAATCCAGGACCATGGAGTCAACAATGACTTTTTTTTTTGTTGTTGTCATTTTTTAGTATTGATGCTTAATTTGTTGAAACTGTGATCCTTCACTTTTTTCCCCATAAAAAAGTAGTATAAATTCAGTATGTTATATTAGAAGTTTATATATAGTGCCCTTGTATATAGCCTCTGCAATCCTACATTTACAAATGCTCTCCTTGTTTCTATCTCTTCCTCTTTGTTTGTTCAATTTTGGGTAATTCTTGGTAGAGGAGACAGGAGAGGAGAAGCCAAAATCCAGTGTTATATGGCCCAATTGCTTGCTGCTCGTGTCGTCAAAGCCATGAACATGATCAAGGTACTTGCATATGTATGTATGCTTGAGCATACAGATCAGTGATTTCTTATATTCCATGATAGTATTGAAATGAGGTGTCAGGCAAGGCCACTAATGTCTTCAGCTTATCCGTCAATACTAAATGACACATCATATTATGTTTTGAAATCTTGATTTTTGTCTCATCTTGACGCTTTCTTGATGCTGATTCGTTTCAATCATATAATTAAAAACAATCATTATAGAAGCTTTCTACATCCATATCCATCGGTGTGCAACTTCCTTTAGTCTGTCAGCCTCATCAGATATCAACATCCATTTGAAGCTTTACATATTTGAAACTGAAAATGCCTACATTATATACGAGCTATAAAATTGTAGCTGCCAAAAATGTCCTAATGTTAAAGAATTTAAATGAAATATTAAATTGTAACAATTTTTTATATCAAATTTGGCCATATTAATTTATTCCATCCCCTCTTGGAAACTCGACAGTATTATGAGCAGAAAGATATAGATAAATTGACATTAAATGTTGTTTTGGTGAACCCAATCTGTCCAGTAATAGGCCATTTCCCAGGTATCGAACTTTTAACATCTTATCAATTTACACCACCATATCATAGTCTCGGTATTTTATCCAAGTGTTGCTTCTTGACACTGATTTGATATGAATCATGCAATCATACAACTCAAAATAGTTGCTACAGAAACTTGCTACATCTATCACGGTGCTACTTCATTAGTCTTACTTTATCAAGTTCAACAGTAGACATCCTAGATAGAGATAGATGCTAAAGCTTTAAATTATTAAAACTGATAAAGCCTAAATATTTTGGTACAAAACAACCCAACTGCAGTCCATAAAGTCCTGTGTGTTTAAGAATTTAAGAAAAAAGAAAGTTATAGCATAAAAAGATCTTATGAAATTGGGTGACACTAATTTATTACAAAATCAAACTAAATCTCGTGTCCTTATCAGTTGGGAACAACTACAAATCTCTTCCGCCCTTTCACTCTATCAAGGGCTATATGTTCAATTAAATTTAGTAAATATATATCATTTTTTGGCCACAACATCTCATATAAACTTAGGTCTTCCCTTCCCTCTTGCATTTACATTAAAGTAATCTTATTATTGTTCTTTACTAATGCATCTACTGGTCTTTATTGCATGTGACCAAACCATCATAGTTTATTTTCTCCCAAACTTATTTTCTGTTGGTGCTACACCTACTTTTTCACAAATGCTTTCATTTCTATCCATCTTAACATCCTCTTTCAGAATTGAGTAAACATCACGATGAGACTTGAAAAAGCACTTTATACAAGCGTTCATTTGCTACTATGGAATATACAAATCAATTAGTCAACCATTAGGCAATCAATTCCCAATTTAGCGAATTTCTTAACCAATTACACCCGGATCTAATTTAATTTAGCCAATTTTCACATATCCATAAAATAAACTAGCAATTAAACAAGAGTAACCATAATTCACTCGTGGACTAGTGAATTGTGAATTGGATCGCACGAACCCAATCATGGATCATTAGCGATCTGGAACGTGAATTCTAGTGATCCGACTAACAAAATAAGGAAGCGGTCAACACCAATGGCTACTTCATCTACTCTACTGCCTCAAATGAGATGTAAAAAATCTCAAATTTCTAGCTTCATAAAGATGATCTTATGGGGATCAATTCTTTCTATATTTTTTTGTTATTGCAGCATTAGCTATATTTATTTTACATTTTGGATAATTTTGATATTAATATCATTGAATTAGTGTAATTATTTTTTTATAATGTTCATAATTTAAATGCCAAAACTTTTATAATGACATTGAGGAAAAATATCAAGTGTTGAATTTTGATACCATAAAGTAAGTTTTGTATGGACCCAATCATAACATGTGCAAGTATTATTATCAAAAGATCCAAAAGTCATTCCATTTTCTGAATAAACGTATTTCGTTTCAATTAAGCGATTCAAAGAAAGCTACCCTTATTGTACCACGTACCCATTCCCATTTCCATTTCACATATTGCATTATTCCGCACTTGTTCCCATTCCACATAATGCATCGTTATGTAGGTAAACTCTTAATTAAACTACTCCAACACAACAAAAGGGGGATGATTTTCTCTTTTTACCCAGAAAAACATTAAATGGGACAAAATCGTGGGGGAGGATCAAGCAATATTCAAATAATGGTTACAAGTGATCTCACAACCCAATCGCGAATGCACAATCCATGGACATAAGCTTTTTCTATCGAATCCACATATGCCCCCATGCTTAATTACTGCCGTCTCGTGTCCATGAACTCTCTGTAGGAATCACTTTCAAACCTCTTTCAAGATGATTCTAGCCTTTCTAGGGCTGTTTCGCACTAGGGGAGAGTTCAAAAAATCCTTGAGGGGGAAAAATGCTACGGGAAAAAAATCAAAGCAATATTCACGTAATGTTTACCAGTGCCCTTACAAATCAATGGCCATGGACATCAGCTTCCCTTGCCGAATCCATGTACACTTCAACTCGTGCTTACTGCCACTTCAAATCCACGAGCTCTCTTTACACCTTGAGAATCCCCGAAGGACTTCAATCATGTAGCCTTTAATCCACAAACACTTTGGATACTCTTAACACATGTCCATCGCTCAGTTTGGAAAATAACTTTGTATACAATGGTATAAGAACAAAGTAGATCTTTTATTTGATTGGCATGGACAATGTAGATCTATACCTATCCAACTCTCATCCTTTATACTTTTAATTTTAGGAATTTTATCTTAGATGATATGGTAAATTTTATCTAGTACAACATGTACGTGTATAGGTTACATCCACAAATTGACGGGGTTAGACATCATAGGCCTAATTGAGGTATTAATTAAAATTTTAGGTCTTTAAATGTTTAAAGTTCATGTGTCTATGAGACATTTGGTTAATAGTTTAGAGGGATTTTGAGATTTTCCTAGGTTTCCCTCCGAAACGTTGCTTAAAAGTCCGTCTTTGGACCAGGTGTACACATTCCATCAAAATTGATAAGAGTGAGACATCGAGGCTAATTGAGGAATCAATTGAAAGTTTTAAGTATTGAATTAATATTATTTAAAATTTAAGTGTCTTCGAGACATTTGGTCAATAGTTTAGGGCGGATTTTGAAACTTTCCCTTTATGATTTCAATTTTTTGATGGTACGAAATTGTTATTTGAATGATATATTGATGTATAAGTTATGGAATATTAATTTTTTAAACTGTTAGATATTAGCTTATTTTTTATTATTGAGGAACTTGTATGTAATTAATGATTTATGGTGATTAATATAAAAGAAAATAGGCCTTTTAACCTCAAACCCTAATTTTTTTATTTTCCTAAACAACATGGTATCAGAGCCTTTTTTATCCTAACCCTAACCTTACCTACGCCGCACGTTGGCCAACTTCCTGTGACCTCAGATAACCGTCGTTTGAGGTATCTAACCTCCGACGAAGCAAACCCACGTCCCAGCGACCTCGACTCAGGTCCCTAGTGTAATACCCCGAACCGCGAAAATAAGTATTAAATTTAATTTTAAATGCAACTAATATTTTCGCAGTAAATTTTAAAATTTGGGAGAAAACGAAACACGATTAAGCGATATGTTATGGACACGTGGCACAACGCATGGCGAACACATGGCTGTGCATGTGTCTGTGTAAAATAAAAAAAAACCAAAAAAAAAAAAAAACCACAGCTGCTGGACAGCAGCCCTTTTGTGTGTACACATGCATGTGTGCATGTGAAGGTGTAAGGCCTAAGCCTAACAATGCCAAACTTTACTCTCAAACAATAGGAATAAAAGCTGCCCAGAAGCTTCACAAGAAAGAAATCACAAGAAAGAAAGTTATAAAAGAGAGAAAGAAAGAGTGAGATACGAAAATAGAGAGAAAGAAAGGACAAAACACTTCCAATATTCTTATTGAGGTAAAACCAAATCCCTTTTAATTCCTTTAATTTTTATTTAAGCCTTATTACTGTTTAGCACATTTAAACCCTCTAAATACCCCAAAAATATTGCACTTATACGTATTTTAAAATCAATATTCGAATAGCTCGAAATCATATTTTATTACTGGACCAGAGTTCGTATTTAAATCATAACTTTATCATACGATGTCAGAATTATGTGATTTAAAATGCGTTAGAAAGCTGTTAAAATTATATAAAATTTTCATGTAGAACATTATGTTAAATTCAAAGTCTAAACTGTCCAAAATTAACCTTCAAAATAGGATGCAAAAACTGGAAAGAAAAAAAAAGTGAACAGAATGTTTGAGGATTTTATAAAAATACTTTAAAAGGTTAGAAAAATCTAAAAGTTTTATATGTTATACATTTATATGTATAATTACTACCTATTTAATTTAGTGAATTTATGAAATTTATTTAATGCTCAAAATAATTTAGAACCAAACTGCTGTTAGTACCAATTTTGAGCAGAAACTGAAATTGTTTAACGAATTTCTAAAAATATTTAAAGAGCTTAAAAATTTATAATATTTTTACTGTAGATTAATATATGTGTCTAGTATATTATGTAAAAATTTCGAAATCAAATTAGTTCTGAATAATTTTATAAAAATTATAGACTAAGCGGCTGTCTCTAAAAATTTAATACAAAAAAAATTCTGCAGAAAATAAATTCAAAAATTATTAATTTTTAAATATTATCTAAACTTGAAAATTTATGAAATTTAATGTATTCATAGCCACGAGAAAGTTAAATCTAATGGTTCGATTCGAATATTAAACGTAGGACTCTGACTTGAATTCGAGGAAAGTTAGCTCACAGTGGGTAGAAGGATTCAGACGTACTTTCGGTGAGTCTTGTTATGTATTACATAGCATAAAAATGATATGCTTTATGTTTTATAAATGAAAGCATGGCTTGTGTTTTATGTTTACAAGCATGCTTTGTTTTGTTGTACCATGAAATTATGAAAATGCTATTTGCGAAAGTATGTTTAAGTCGACACGTAGTTCATACGATGCCTCGTGCGCTAGGGGGAGAATATAGCGTGGTTGATGTAATAAGGAGATCATGACCAGATGATTGTGGGATGAATTCATACCAAAGGTTTAGGGTCGCTCCCTATGACTGATGTTCGTTAAACGGTTAAATGTGTCGCAAATTATCAATCGTAAATGAATTTAAAGCTTGACATATAGTCAAGGGATATTTGTATATTTATGCTATAACTTTCGCTCCCTGAGTCATGAGTCTCGTGGAGAGACTGTTTGTATATTTATCTTGACTGATAGTCAAGGGATGACCTATGTGAGTCATGGATTGACAAAATGTGATTTCATGTTTTTGAAATGAACTTGATTTTCATATATTTTCATGGGTGCTTGTATGTTTTATATAACCTGACTCACACTAGCCTAGTGCTTAAGACGTTGTCGAACGTAACTCATTTCAGGTGATGAAAATGAGAGGGGACACGATTGAGGGCGGGTGACCCTAGCATGCTGAGTTTTTGATAGTCCTATACCCTGTGATAGTATAGAGACTTTTATATTTTGAGCTCTGTATAGTTTAGAACTTGTATAGTTAAACTGATACAGTAATTGTTGACGGTTGTGCCGGTTTGTGGCCAGAACCGTGTGGGTTTAAACCATGTTGATATATGTATATATTTGCATTCAGTTTGAATGTAGTGGCACGTCAGCTCTGTTTTTATTGAATGATTTCCGCATGTATTTCATTCAAGCAATGTATGTTGAATGATGATAGTAAATCCCTAAACTGAATTAGTTGAAAAGGCCTTAATGAGATGGGATTTCATTGGCCGGTCACGTGGCACCTGTATGATTGGTGGGACCCAGTGTGTAATGGGTCAGGTCGTGACACCTAGAAGGATGTCGCACGGTTGTAGTTCGTGATTTGGACCTGTAAAGGTTTGATTTGAGTCCGACAGGCTTTGTCATCGCTCACCTGATGTTCGCCTGACTTCGCCATCGCTTATTCAGCCATCGACAAGCTTCGATGAGGCATCGTTGAGTTAGATCCAGGCCTTATCTTCATTGCTGTTGTGTGTTATATGGCCTTCCAAGGCTCCATTGGGCTCTTCCTTGACCTCGCTGAAGGTTAGCCGACCCAAACCTTGGCCTGTCGGAGGCTCGTCGGAGGCTCGTCGGAGGGTGAGACCTATTCGAGCTTCACGCGTGAAGCATTTCTCTGTGAAAAGTGGTGGTTTCCCCTCTCTGACGTTGTCGGCGGCGGCGATTAGGATCTACGTATACTCATCGAGGAGCTGGCACAACTTTTGGTCGTACGCCACCTTCTTCTCCACCTTCATCTGCTTCACCGCCATTGATGACCGATTCTACTGATCTCTAAATACAACACAAGTATACACATATATATATATATGTTTGTGTATGTATGATAAATAGAGTACAAAACTGAACAAGAGAAAACCCTAAGCAAAAACGAGGGCCAAGACAAAGCTTAGAGCTTT
>BRYF01000022.1:8542500-8545000 GCA_030159135.1 Actinidia polygama | reverse complement strand
TGTTGACCGTTTGGACCAGATCGAGATGACATCCTTACAGTACTATTTCTGCTGATACTATTGCCGTTCTAAAATTTATTGACAGACAACGAGTATTCACAATCTTAGTAGGCTTACGAGTGAGTATGATCTGGTCTTGTGCCGTATACTTAATATGTGTCACTCCCCGCAACTCGGCCTATGTGGATCTTGGGGACGTGATGGCCGGCGGCTGGCCGCCAAGGCCAACTTACTTTAAACCTGTTCATACTCAATAAAAATGATAGTAAATTTTTCGCGAAAATGTCATAATACTGAAAACAAATAAAATGATGTACATCTACTATATACAGAGCTATGCCTACGTATTTAAACTTTACATACATCCCAGGCTAAACCTTACTTATACATAACTTCGATACATAAATTTGGGTCTAACCCATACAATACATCACAAGGGTTTTAGGCCACAAAACTAAAGTTTCCTTGCTATCTTCTTTTTATGGCTCCTCAGATTGGTTCCCTGAAAATGTTTTTGAAAACGTAAACTAAAACTTAGTGAATAACAACAGATGCATGAACATAAAATACCATGGATCATGTCATATCATACATATATCATTTAAACTGGAGCAAGTGAGCAAAGCATAACTTTTCTGGAAAATATAACTTTTCTTAAACTTGAGGCTTGCCTCAACATGGCATTGCTTGTATTCGAAATCATACATATCATATCTGAAAATGTAACAACTCAGCTGAACTGGGTGACCATATAGGTCGGGTGACTCTTTAGGCTGGAGATATCTCTATAGAGTGGAACTTATTTTACGTCACCCACCTACCTTAAGACACTTAGGCTAGATTAAGGTCCCACCATGGGGGACCCTGAGTGTTACATCCATTCATACTTTGAACATACTTTGTCATTCATGAAATCGAGCATCCATGGGTTTTTGATACATAACATAATAGCATTTGCATACTTTTCAAAGTCATAGCATTCATATTGTAATATATTCTTTTAATGCATCGAAAACATGAAAACCATTTGTATATACATACTACGTTTGGAAACACTTTTTGAAAGTACATAATTTTGTTCATGACATCATGTTACTCACCTTGGTTTCCTTGGTTGAGTGCTAGACTCGGCGTTCCTACAGTTAAGGTATAAAACGTCAATACTATGTTCAATGATAACAACTTTAAACTAAGATAACTCTCAATTAGACTTTAAGTACTCTCATTCTAGGTCAATCCCTTTTTAATCATGATCTAAAGACTCTATCTAGGTTGATTGAGTGTCTAATATATCGTGGACATTGCTCTAAGGTTTTAAGCAAAAAGGGTGGAATTGACTAAAATTAGGCTTGGCGTTCGAACGCTAACGCTAAATGTCGTGCACCATTCGAACACTGATTTTTGGCGTTCGAATGTTAGACTTATGTACAGTGACCATTTGAACATTATTCTTGGGCGTTCAAATGTTGACTGCGGGCAAATACAGTAACAGTAGCTGGAATTTACAATTTTTATCAAAACTAAATCAAATTCTTTCTTACTTCTTTTGATGGAGTCTTTCAAGCTCCTTCTCTCACTCTTCCTTTTTTTTCTTCCTCTTTCTCTCCTTTCTCTTCCTTCTCTCCTCTCTTCTCTCTCTCTTTCTCTTCTCTCTCTCTTCCTCTTTCTCTCCTTTCTCTATCCCGTGTGTTTCGTCATTTTTTAATCTTGTATTCCTTTTTATTTTTTATTTTCTGCAGTGACCGTTCGAACGACCCTTTTTAGCGTTCGAACGCCCCGTTCGAACACTAGGGAGGGTTTTAGTCTGTTAGGGTTCGAACGCCCAGTTCGATATATGCGAGACTTGATATTTTGACTTTTTGATCTTACCGTTCGAACGATCATATTGGCGTTTGAACGCTAAGAAGGAATTTGGCTGACCGTTCGAACGCTCCTTTTTGGCATTCGAACGCTAAGAAGAAAACTGGGCAGCTTTCTTAACTTGTATTTTGAGATTTTTTTAACTTTGATTTAGTTCATTTTGACCTTTATACTTTTAATTTTCGTATTGATTTTCGTACGCATCACTATATACGTATAATTACGGGTCTTACGGTTTCAAAATATTACATTCTCTCCCCCTTACAATAAGTTTGTCCTCAAACTTGGCTAATGCTATCATGCTTCCGTTCGCGCTCTTATAGAATTCTTCGCGTCATCGAATGTGTAATTCATGATAATTAATGTATCTGATGGGGGTTTAACCAGTTGCGACTGCCTTAACTGCCCTCTTAGTCTGGGCAGCCTATAACATGGTTTCCCGATTGATACTATCCCAAATGACGCCTTCCCCGAATTGCTTGGGTAGATGTAACTACCAAAATAGTAATTGAAGATTGAATAATGATGTTGATACTAGAAATTAAAATTGTTCAGTTCCTTCTAATAACGTACTTTAATTGTTACAACATTTATTCGAATAGGGACGGAAAACGCTCTCGCATCTTATCTTCTCGTTCCC
>BRYF01000022.1:8510000-8517500 GCA_030159135.1 Actinidia polygama | reverse complement strand
ATTTCTCCAAGGCATTGTCAACATCTTTCCTTTCTCGGTCAAACTTTGGGTTAAGTCTAACATCGATTTCCTCTTCCTTTGCCTTTTCTTGATCAACAAATTCTTTCAAGTGCCTTGCTTGAACCAATTGATCCAAGAAAGAATTCAAGCCTTTACAATTTTCTGTCATTTGCCCTTTCTCTTCATAGTAGGCTCATTTCCACCGTTGATTTCTTTTCTTCGGATCCCCTCCCATTGTGAGAGGCTTCTCATAGAACAATTTGTCTCGAGTCTTGGCAATGAGCTTATAAATCAGTTCCTTGAAAACCACATGGACTCCCTGCCTTACTCGTCCTTCACGCTCTCTTTTGCGACATTTGAATGAGCTCTCTCCTTGAGAGGACATTCATGCTGCTCGTTCGACCTGCTTGACATCGTCCTCCAACCTAGTGTACATCTCCACCCGGAACATGAGGTCTCGATGGTTGGTTGGCAGGTTAAGCGTCAAGTCATCCTAAAGTTTCTTGCTTGGAGTCAGCCCAAACTTGTAGATGACCACCGTGACCTTCTTTGAACACCCTTCAAGCTCATTGTACAACTCCCAATACATCCTGTTGTAATTGCAGAACGTCTTGTTCTTTCTCTTACGAAGTGTCAAGAGGAAATTCATGCCTTTTGGGACTTTGGTGTTGATGATAAACCGAGCCACAAAAGACTCGGACAACTAAAGAAAACTCCTAATTGATCCTAGAGGGAGTTTCTCGAACCACTTTAGCCTGATGTCACTTAAGCTTGAGGGAAACACCCTACATATCAGTGTGTCAATGTGGTTTCAAAGTGCCATCATCTATCGAAAATAATTGATATGTGACCTCAGATCCAATTTACCATTATACATTGCAATTTTGGGCGGTGAACTTCTTCGGAGGTTCCATTCCTTCAATCTTGGGCATGAATGGAGTTTGGTACCTTGGCATGAATTGCTTCATCTGAGTGAATCTCTGGGTTTTGGCCTTTGGCCTCGGTGGGAGGATTTATCTCGCAGCAACCAATTTTTCCCACATGTCACCTTCTCCCCTAGTTTGCTTGGCGTTCAGAGCATGGAAAAGGCCCACGCTAAAGTCAGCTCAGCTCGATAGAACCTTACGCTTACTGGAAGTCATGGTTTGACTATCGCCTTGACTTTCTACTTCGTCGTAATATGACAGAGCTTGCTTACCAAAGGTGTTGCCTCTTGCCTGACCGTCCTCACCTCGGATGACACTTCTCTCGCCCTATGGGCAAGCATTTTCAGGTTATTGGCCATTAAGACTTGCCGCATTTTTTCTATTTTGGCCTGCATGCACCTTATGGCTGCATCCCTATAATTTTCATCGCCAACGGGGAGAGACTGACCTAGCGTTTGCCCACCCTCTGAGCATTGACCAATAATTTTGTTCCCCTCTCACCCATAGTTCTCAACACGAGAGGGTACTCTCCTTGAGCTTCTCGGTTGCCTCTGTCGCTATTATAGCTCCTAGATGCCATCGGAACTAACTTTGCCATGTCTAAAGTAAATTTTCATAAACGACGGCAATTATAGGGTCCTAGGGATGAAAGAAAATCGAACATAGACAATAATGGTGTTTGACAAGTAGTCATCGGTGGCTGGATGCTATTCGATCGAGCTTGCAAGACAGCAACAGTGAGAAGGGCTGCCCGGAGCTATTTTAGGGACGGCTCTCCAACATTCAAGTTAATGACTAGAAAAGAAGAGAGAGAGAGGAGAGAGCAAGAGAGGGTTCTTGGTTCTGGCCTTGGAGAGAGAAAATCTCAAGAAAGAGTATTGCTTACTTGTGAGAGAGAGTCTGTTCCCTTATATAGCACAACTTACCACGTGTGAGTACGCGTCGACTACTATGTCAGCCAGTAGGCAGCTGACCTAATCATGCCCCTAGCCCATTGCATTATCGGCATGTAGGTGACAAAGGGAACTTGTCGTGTACATTACCTTATGACCCTGAAACTAACTTGGGAAGTTCCGCCAAGATAAACTCACCGTCCGAGCTATTGAATGAAGATACTAACTAAACTTGCTATGAAGCAATAGTCCGGCAACGGTGCTCATCCAAGCTCTTTCCGGAGTAAAATAGAATACTTTATTCTCTTATATATAAATAGATAGATAGATAGATAGATAGATATAGATAGATAGATATATAAGAGCATAATAGGAAGATCAAGTGGATGTAGGAAAAATGGGTTTTAACCTATAGTTTTGCCCAACTTTGAGGCTTAATTAAAGTGTGACCTATAGACCTTTTTGGTTAGGTCCCAGTGGTTATGGATATACTTCAATGTGAGGATTAAAAATATGTAATTAGTTGTTCAAAACTATTTACAAATGAATTGAAAATTGACTCCAAAGTATGCTACATAGATATGCTTTATGTCGAAAAAGTTGTTAGTCCCACATTGGAAAAGAGATGAAAGTTAAAGTGGTTTATAAGGAGTTACTTTCACTCTTTGGGATGGGCCTCAAGGGGTACCCAAGTTTTTGAAGGAGGGGAGTTGTGGATGGGCTTGGACCCAGACTATGGATTCTATGGGCTAGACTAAAAAACACCACACGCGCGCGTGCATTGCTTGCTCAGATCGGGCCGTGGCCGTGGCCGTGGGCTTGGGCTTGGTGCGGGTTCGGGTTCGGGTTTGGGTTCGGGTTCGAGTTGTGGGTTTGGGTTAGATTATTATATACTTTTTACTGAAAAATTATTTATTTATTTTAATAAATAAAGTTTTCAGTAATTATATTTTGGTCCCCGAATAGTTGTGTTATTCGGTTTTCATCCCGAATCGTTGTGTCCATTCGGGTTAGTCCCGAACTATCGCGTCTTTTCGTTTTGGTCCCTATAGGTTTGAATTTTAAACGAATAGATCCCTGATAAGTTGCATTTCTTTTGAAAAGTTACATTCTTTCCAAACAGACACGAATTTTCCTATATAAATCTTCCCCCCTCAGCTATTTTAGTATATCAAATTATCCAAGCAATTCATCTCCTCCTCTGCACTTCCCTTCTACATATTTGCATACCGTGAGAAAGAGTACATCATTGTTATTGGGTCGCCAGGCTCACTGATTGTTGTGCTACATCAGTGAGATTTCGACTGTTATATCCTAGGAGACAGAGTCTATTAAATCCGTTAGCACTAGTGCAGAGGACTAATCTGTCTTAACGACATTGTATTGAATACAAGCCTCAGTCATCATTTCAAGTTGTTGTTCTTCGAACAATAATCTCTTTAAGTTGGTGAATTTCTGCAAGTTTTGATTTTATTAATTTCATTTGAGTTTTATCAATTTGTCTATTTTATATATTGCATAGAAGATTGTCCAACAGTGGAATGCAACTTCCATTGGTTTCAGTTGACAAGCAATGAAGCTTACGTGTGGTTCAAGCAATGAAAGACATTCTCTTTGTTTGGTTTAACTTTTAAATTGATTTTTTAACGACTTTGATTTTTATTTTTTATATTTAGTAAAGTTTTTTAATCGTTTGATCAAAATTTTATAGTTTTTCGATTCTTCTTGACGAGAGGAGTCTGAAAATATAAAGATTTTCATGTAGTTTGGACAAAAGTGCACTATAGACCAAAAAAAATAAATCATTTTAATTTACTTGAAAAATTAGCTAAGCTTTTTGACTTTGTAGATTTTTTTTAAATTTGAATAAAATTTTAACATTTTCAGATATCTCTCATAAAAAAGAATTGAAAAAGTAAGATTTTTTTGTAAATGATTAAAACAGTTAAAAAATTATTTTGAAAGTTAAACCATTGTGTTTTATTTTCTTTTTCTACAATAAGTCAACCCTTCGTATCGATTCTTCTTAAGAATTTTATGCAAGCACGTGTAAGAATTTTAAAACGTATCGATTCTTCTTGTCGCTTCTATGTGGAGATGTCAAAAGACCGTGTCGGCGCTCCCCGTCTATCTCATGTTTCATGCGGTGCGCATTTGATAAAAAATTGGACTCGACATGGCCCATTCATGCCGTGTCATGCCATGTTATGATTTTTTGGGGGAGAGCTTCCCTCTAAGGTTCATTGGACTAATTTTTAACACATTTAATCCATGTCACTAAAATTTAAAGTCAAAACTCTTTTTGATCACATTAGGCAAACATACCCTTATATTTTCTACACCCTATTTATTTTTCACCACAGTCCTACCATCCATACCATCTCTGGCGATCACCACCAGCGATCGGTGATTGGAAGTCACTTTTTTCGAACGGCGGCCAACGATTTTTTCGGCGAACCTCTAGCAACTTTTCAACTAAAAAAGAAATAAATTTCATTGTTTATTTTCAGAGATAATTTTATGTGGAAAATTGCCAAAAAATCAAACAGGAAATTTTCACTGTTGTTATTTCAAAATAATAAAACTCAACTGCTATAAAATTTACTCTTTCAAACAATAAATTATACAATTTGGAATACCAAAACTAAACTATAAAACTTTTAACCATTTTTTTACGCAAACTCTAAACATATAAACTTAACTTCTGTTCGAACAAATAAACTTAACTGATAAACTTTACTCTTTGAACAGATAAAATTAACTATTACAAATAAACTTAACTGATCGAACAAATAAATTTAACTTTGAACAGTTAGCGATTTTTCATTCACACACATAAAAAATTATTCACCATTGGTTTTTTCAAAAAAAATATCAACACATCTTGATATCGGTGGCGGCAATCGATGGTGGTAGAAGGCATGATTGTGAGACCCTAAACCCTAAATCTTATAATTAATTTAGTTTCATGCATATATATAAGGTGATTATGTTAATTAGTGTAGTTTAATGAGTGTAAGTCAGGTGCGTCATATGTGTGGGAGTGTGTGGGGGATATAAATATTATTAATTAAAGTTATGAGTGCAAATATAAATATGTAAACTAGTTTGGGGTTAAATTAAAAGATTCAAAAATTTATGGGTTTAAGTACAAGAATTAAAATATCATGTGGTTAATTTGTAATTGAATAATAACTTAAGGGGAATATAGTGTAATTAATGGATGAATAATGACAAGCATCGTTTTCATGCTGACTAGGTGTTCTTTATATATATGTGTATATATATATACGAAACTGTTTATATATATTGTATTACTCTAATTAAAAAAAAAAGAAGAAAAAAGAATTGAGAGCAGAGAACATAACAGAGGAAGAAACAAGAAAAGGAAAAGAAGGGTTTCAAAATTGTAAGTAAATTTTATCACTATTTTTGATTTGTTAGTTGAAGATGTTTGAATTATGAAGAATCTGTTAGCATTCAAGTTGTGATTTTGTAAGATGTTCTTTTAAGAAATTGGGTTTTGTAGAGAGAGAGAGTAAAGATGATATTTTAATTCCTTTAAAAAGTATAAAAATTGTGAATATTATTCTACTAAATTGAGTTGTCTTATTATTGTAATTATTGGTGTTAAATAAACTTATATATATATATATATGCGGTTAGTAGAAAAGAAACAAAGCATGGTTTGAGTTTACTGGAGCTTCAATGGCTGCCCAAGTCTGGAAGTTATCACGTGTGGTTGAGACCACAAGAACTATAATGCACCCTATTTGAAAATCAGTCAATCGGATGAGTTTTTGATCTTGTGAATAGTCGTTATTTATGTTTTTCAGTGTTCTGAATCTAATTATAGGGTCAGTTTATACTAATTCTAAAGTTAGAATGACGTGGTACATAAAGTGGTGATCGGTAGGGATTTTGAGCGTATTTGGTAACAATCAAAGGTGAAAAATTATTCAATTGCCTTGAAAGTTTACTAGGGTGTAACTACTACCAACGGATTGAATTATAAATTTATAGTCTTGAGTTGTATATATTCAATGTATCTCATTGATGCATCACGTGGGGGTTTAAGAGGAGTCATTATGTTGCCTTAACAATATTGATTACTTAGGCTTAAATTATATACTTGAGATACTAAGTAGTAAGACATTGTGTTGGATTTATGAGGGAAGAATTCTTATATTGGTACGTCTAGATCATTTCTACATTGCATTGAGAGGGGAAGAAGGGGGATTATATTGTTAAACCAATATGAGAGTGAATGTAAGTTGTGTGTGTGTGTGTGGATAGTGCATATGTTAGTTTTTTATCATTACTAATTTATATATTGTGTTCATACACTAATGAGTTGGTGACTAACAGGGGCTAAAGAAGGAGAAGGGCCTTCAAGGCAAACGTAGGCGTGACTTGACTGTGATGTGAGTATAGTGACATGCGAGAATATAATATGTAATAATCTTATTCATATTGAACTGTTTGTTCCTTATATGATCAATATTGGTTATTATATTCATGAGGTGTATATATATAAGATGATATGGTGATTATATATGAGGTGATATGGTGATTATACATTAGGTGATATGACAATGCATGTCATTTATCTTGTATGCTTGCATTGCACTGGTGAAAGTTAACCACGGTGGGTTAACTACGGCTTAGTCATGGTGGACTAGCCTAAGGATGCCACGATGGGCATTCCTTGATAACGAGCCATCATATATTAGGCCAACGTTATCTAAACTTGCACGCATATGTGGGTGATGCATCATTGCATTGTTAATATTTATTTATGGATATCTACGATGATGGTGTTTCTATATCATTCTTATAAATTTGATTATATATTATGAGCACATTGATTATTAGCTCACACCCACACAAGCTATTTTGGCAGGTGAGGAGGTGTAGATAGCTATCTGGTTTACTGTGTTTGCAGTCCTAGATGTGGTGGTCTTTCTTGGTGGTGTTTGGAGTTATTGGCAAAACTTGGGATAATTCTTGCCCTTGCATAATTTTATCTAGTTTGGTGATGATTGTATAAATGTTTATGTTTTATGTTCAAAAATAAAAGAGTTTGTTTATGTTCAAGATATGGATATATATTGTCTATGGTGGTGGTTGACATTAGTAGTGGACATGTGTATATGTGTAATCTTTACCTTGTGAAGTCTGTTTTAAATTTTCAGTGAATGAGAAATTATATCTCTTGGTTTACTGAGTATTTGGTGAATATCAGATGTCGTTCGCAGGCATAGTGGTCTATGCAATCACATCCCACCTAATTAGCATTAATTATGTTTAATTAGGTTGGGGATGATACAATGGCGACGTTATAGATCTTAGATCTGAGAGAGTGGTGGGGGAAAGGCGGTGATTGCGACAACTGCAACCGATGTATGGTAGTAACGACGACCGATGGTGGTGGACGGTCTTGACGGTATTCTAGACTCATATACGAGAGAGATAAAGATTTGATAGCGGTGGTGGCGGTGATGTCGCTATGGCGACGACGACGGGTGGCGGTGATGTCAATGTAGCTATGGCGGTGGTAGCGGTGTGTTTGTTGTACAGAGACAAAGTAGAGAGAGACTGAGATCTATTTTGAAATATTTTTTCTTTCTTTTTTGGTTTTTTTATATTATTGGTTATGAAGGGAGGACAATATTGTCCCA
>BRYF01000022.1:8497500-8500000 GCA_030159135.1 Actinidia polygama | reverse complement strand
TTTCAGCTTATGGAATGACTTTCAACTACACTATTCCATTGAAATGAATCCTCCTTCAGCAAATTTGTAAGAGGTTGACTAATCTTGCCATAATTTTGAACAAAACGTCTATAATAACCAGTCAAACCCAGAAATCCCCTCGGTGCTTTCAATGTCTTAGGAATTGGTCAGTTTATCATGCTACCTATTTTGTCCAGATCTGCTAAAACTCCATCCTCCAAAATAATGTGCCCTAAATATTCACTTTGAGTCTGACCAAAAGCACATTTGGACTGTTTAGCATACAACTGTTTGGTTCTCAATACCCCCAAAGTAATTCACAGTTTCTGTAAGTGGCTGTCCCAAGTTTTTCTGTAGACTAAGCTATCATATAAAAAATACCAGCACAAACTTCCTGAAATAGGGCCTGAAAATCTCGTTCATTAAGGACTGAAATGTAGATGTAGCATTTGTCAACCCAAAGGGCATGACAAGGAACTCATAGTGACCCTCATGAGTCCTGAACGCCGTCTTTTTGATATCTCATGGAAACATTCTTATCTGATGGTAACCTGATCTAAGTTCAAGTTTTGAGAAGAACCTTGCTCCATTAAGTTCATCCAATAACTCATCAATGACAGGAACGGGGAACTTGTCTTTGATAGTTACTTGATTTAGGGCTTGGTAGCCTACACACTTTCTCCAACTGTTAACCTTTTTTTTAACCAATAAAATCGGGGAAGAGTAAGGGTGAACGTTGTTTCTGATAATTCCTGAGCTCATCGTTTTTCTAACCAGCTTCTCAATTTCATTCTTCTGCACATACAGATATATATATGGTCTAACATTTGTAGGTTGAATGCCACTTTTTAAAGGAATTCTATGATCTTTTTCTCTATGAGGCGGTAGACCTTTTGGTTCATTAAAAACATCAAAAAATTCAAGAAAAATTGCTGCAAGATCAGGATTTACCTCTGGACTTTCTTAGTTGCCTGCCAAACTGCATAACTGTGCAATCCCTCCTTGAGCCTGTTTATGTAGCAATTTTTGCATTTGCTTGTCATTAACTTGCTGAACTTCACAGTTGTTGTGACCCCTTATACATGCTTCTAATTCTCCACTGTAAATTCCATGCTCAAGTTTCTGAAGTCCCACAGAACTGGTTCCAAGTGGCGAACCACTACATTCCTAAAACCATTTCCTAACCACCAAGAGGCAAAAGCCTAAGATCAGCCAGGAATTCTGTTCCCTGCATGAACCATCTGAATTTCTTGCATACTGCCTTGCTATAAGGCTTAGTGCCATCAGCCAGAGTCACAGCTCAAGACCGAGTAAATTGTATAGCACTCCCAGTCCTTTTGGCCACTACCAGATCTAAAAAATTATGGGTGCTACCAGAATCTATTAAAATTGTAATCACCCTTTTATTAATTCTGCCTTTAACCTTCATTGTTCTATATGAGGTAGAACCTGACAGGGCATGAAATGCTGTGTTTGGATCAAGGATTTGGTGACGGAAAAGGAAAAGGAAAGGGAAAAGGTAGAGGATCCAATGGTTCTGAATGGCTGGATCCTCAAACTTTTCCATTTCCATTTTCTTTTCCCTCATTAAATCCTTGATCCAAAGCCTAAAGAAATTTGGAATTCTTCACCTTGGTCATTGGGATGCGTCAATTCTTCCTCCTCTTTGTCATCATCAAGTTCTTCCTCTTCTGAATGTGCTTCCAGTAAGAATAGTTGTCTCTTTTTGCATTTATGGCCTCTCGGTGTACTTCTCATCACAACTGTAGCAAACCCTTTCAACCTTCTTTGGTTTTCGAGTTTTTTTCGTTATTAGTGAACTTTTTTCACCATTTGATTAAAATTTTATATTTTTGTCATTCCACTTGGCGAGAGGAGTCTGAAAATGTAAAAAAATTCATTTAATATGGAAAAAATTCACTAGAGACAAAAAATTATTTTTGCTCGACAGATTAGCTAAACTTTGTCTTTAGTAGATATTTTTAACCAATTTGAACAAAAATTTTACATTTTCAAATTCTTCTCGTCAAGAGGACCGAAAAAAATATTAAATTTTGATCAAATGGTAAAAAAAATTCACTAAAGACGAAAAAACTAGGAAATGAAAGCAACTAAAAAATCTCAAAAAAAGATGGGCCAAATGGGGCCTAAATTATTGAAGGTCTGAATTCAATAAAGAATGGACCATCTAGACTAGTCAATATAAAACTAACCTAAATAATGTGCAAACAATTTATGAGTGTTATCTGTCAATTAGGAAGTGCATCTACGGATACGAGATGCGGGTACGATACAAATGGATCAATGGTTAACTACAATCTAGAAAATCGTCGACTCATTAATAACTATGAAATATTAATAATTATGTCGCAAATAACCTCTTCACATAACTTGGACCCACTTTCTCTCGCACCAACATGTGCATTCTTCAATGTAATAGCACCAACCAAGTCCTATGCACACCAACTGAGGTTATCGAAGCAGGACCTCAGTTAACTTA
>BRYF01000022.1:8445000-8447500 GCA_030159135.1 Actinidia polygama | reverse complement strand
TTCAAGTCCTACTCGTGATGAGCTCGCCTAGGAAAATACATGAGGTGCAGCAATTGATTGGGCGAGTAGCTGCCCTTAACAGATTTGTTTCAAAATTGGCAGACAAATGTTTGTCATTCTTCAAGATTTTGAGTAAAAACAAAGCCTTTGAATGGATAGATGAATTCGAGATGGCATTCCAGCAGCTTAAGGAGTACCTCGGATCATCTCCTTTGCTCACGGTTCCTAGCACGGGCGAGGAGTTGACCTTGTATCTGCCTGTGTCAGTGCGCACGGTGCTTATCAGAAGAGAAGACAAAGTTAGAGGCCAGTGTATTACGTTAGCAAAATGCTCATAGGGGCTGAAACTAGATACCTAAAGATTGAGAAACTCGCCTATGCCCTAATGATTGCAGTGAGAAAGCTCTGCCACTATTTTCAGGCGCATCCTATTGTTGTACTCACAGATCAACTCTTAAAACAAATTCTCCAATGACCTGATACCTCTGGGTGATTACTCAAGTGGTTCGTTGAGTTGAGCGAGTTTCACGTTAGTTATCGACTAAGAATGACTATCAAGGCCCAAATTTTGGCTGATTTCATAGAAAAATTTACATATGACAATGCTCTAGATCCCGAGATGGAAGCCTCTGAGGGACGAAGTCAAGATGATGACCTTGCTAGATGGAAGTTGTTTGTAGATGGGTCGTCCAACAAGCATGTCTATGGTGTAGGACTTGTTCTCCAAACTCCTTCAGGAAAGCAGTTAGAGTATACCATACTTATTGGGTTTAAGGCCACCACCAATGAAGCCGAATATGAAGCTCCCCTCGTCGGATTGAGAGTCGCGACAGAACTGGGAGTAGAATATTTAGACGCCTATAGTGATTCTCAACTTGTGGTAAATCAAGTCTAAGGAGATTACCTCGCCAAGGACCTCCGAATGGTGGCTTATCTAGATGTGGTGAAGGTCAGGTCAATGAAGAGCAAAGATTTCAAGATTCGCCAAATTCCCAAAGAAGAGAACAAGAAGGCTGATGCATTAGCCAACACTCCAGCCTTCGATTTCATCTTGGATAGGAGTATTCCTCTGAAATTCTTACCAAACCCAAGTATCGACGTCGCCAAAGTCATTTATCAGGCAGCAATAGATCCGACATGGGTGGACAACATCAGTGCATATATTAAAGATGGGAAGTTGCCATTGCATAGGCTTCGGGCATGGCGAATCCAGTATCGATCAGCCAGATTTTGCCTCCTCCGTGGGATGTTGTATAAAAGATCTTTTTCAGGACCGCTATTAAGATGTCTCTGACCTAAAGAAGCATATTACGTGCTTTGAGAAATTCATGAAGGCATTTGCGAAAATCATTTTAGGGCGAGATCACTAGTCAGAAAGGTCTTTCACTAGGGATATTTTTGGCCTCAAATGGAACAAGATGCGATGACATTCACCAGAAAGTGTGATAAAAATGCCAGAGGTTCACTCTAGTAAGTCATCTACCACATGCCGAGATGGTGTCAATGACCAATCTATGGCCATTCACTCAATGGAGGATAGACATACTCAGGCCTCTATCTCAAGCTCCATTGCATAGAAAATTCTTGATTTTTGCCATAGATTACTTCACAAAGTGGATAGAAGCGGAACCTCTTGCCCAAATTACCGAGATGAACACCAGGAATTTCATTTGGAAGAACATCGTTTATCGATTTGGGATTCCAAATGTTATTATCTCGGATAACGCAAGACAATTTGACATCGATGGATCCAAGCTCTTCTGTTTGGACCTCGCCATCTCCCACCATTTCTCCTCGCCCAGTCATCCTCAAGCAAAAGGTCAAGTGGAAGTCACCAACAGAACGATCATGAGGAGTCTGAAGGCGAGGTTAGAAAAATCTAAAGGCGAGTGGGTTGGAGACCTTCCAAGCGTATTATGGACCTACCACACAATGAGCAGCATCCCTGTGGGCGAGACGCCATACTCGCTGGTATATGGGACAAAATCAGTCATACCTGTGGAAGTAAGAATGCCGAGCTTTAGGACTTTGAGTTTCGACAAGGAGAACAACGAAGCAGAGTTGAGAATTAACCTCGACCTCTTTGACGAAAGGAGTGAGTGAGCTGAGGTGCGCCAAGCTGCCTATAAGCATCAGGTCGCCAAATACTAAAACCGGAGGGTTAAGCACAGATCATTCTTGCCTGGCAACTTGGTCTTAAGGAAAGTCACTTTGTTTACAAAGAGCTTAACACTGGGAAGCTCGGCCATATGTGGAAAGGACCCTACAAAGTTGTTAAGCTATCCAGGCCAAGAACTTATTGGCTATAAGATATGAAGGGCAAAACATTGCCTCATCTCTGGAATGCTAAACACTTGAAGAAATATCACCAATAGTTTCTTTGGTCGCCATGTGAAGAAGGTCGCCTAATCAACGTGATGTCGCCAAAATCATATTTTTTGTAAAAACTAACGATTTATGATCGCCGAAATCCTATGTAATTGTGGTTATCTTAAAATCA
>BRYF01000022.1:8415000-8417500 GCA_030159135.1 Actinidia polygama | reverse complement strand
AACATATGTTTGATGCATTGAAGGCATGAAAAATGGTTGCATATACATACTACTTGTTGAAAACATTTTTGAAAATAAATAGTTTTGTCCATGGCATCGTGTTACTCACCTGGATTCTCTTGGCTAGGTGCTAAACTGCGTATCCCTACAAGTGAAGTAAGGAAATATCAATACTAGGTTCACTGATAACAATTTAACTAACAAGACTAGTGACTTGTCCTTAGGTTTCCTCGTACTATGTTAAAATCCTTTAAATATGGACCTAAGTCCCCTATGAGTTTGTTCAGTGGCTTAGCATACTATGGTTATAATTATGAAATTTTAAGGCAATAAGGTCAATTCTGCCTAAGATTTGCCCTGGCGTTCGAACATTGGTTTGGGCGTTCGAATGCTAAGCTTGTGTACAGTGACCGTTCGAACGCTGTTCTTGGGTGTTCGAACACTCACTGCGTTCAGTGATAGGAACAGTGGCTGAACTTTACGAAATTCGCCAATTTTTCATCAAACTAACTTAAATCTTTCTAAGGCTTTGAGGGTACATAGAGTGACCCAAAAGAACTAACATATCTAATTTTTAACTCTTAATTCGAGCCCTATCATATTAGATCTAAAAAGAAAATAAAACTAAAACCTAACATATAAAATTTGGGTTTGTGGTTTTACCTTCTCTCCAAGCTTCCCTTGAGCTTCACTATGGCTCCTCTTAGCCTTGATTGAGCTTCCTAATCTATTACCCTCTCCTTCTTCTTCCTTTTCTTTTTCTCCCTTATTCTCTCTCTCTCTCTCTCTCTCTCTCTCTCTTCGCTTTCTCTCTCTCTATGCGTGATTGTGTGTGTTTGGTGTGTTTGTGTGCTTATGAAGGCTGATTTGGGAAATGATCCCATGTGGCTTCCCCATTCTAACTTTGCTGTTTCCTTTTTTTTTTCTTTTTTTTCTCTCCTATTTTTACTGTTGGCGTTCGAACGTCCCTTTAAGCGTTCTAACGCTAAGAAGGAATTTTGGCTATGGCGTTCGAACACCCGTTCGAACGCTAAGAAGGATTTTGGTTAGTCAAGGTTCGAACGCCCTGCTTGCAGTTCGATAACTGCGAGGTTTGACATTTCAACTTTTGCCTTAGCGTTCGAACGTCCATATTGGCGTTCGAACGCCAAGAAGAAAACTGGGTAGAAATGAAACTTAAGGTTTTGAAGAATTCTAACTTATTTTTGGTCTCTTTGACTCTTGTCTTTAATTTGTTCACCTTAATTATCGTACACGGCATAATTAATATCATTAATGAAATTTACGGATTCGGGGTGTTACACAGTGTTTGTTCACACACCTAGTAAATTCTGATCCATTCTTGATCCTAGAGCTGAAAAATGTGTTTTCATCGGTTATGCTCCAAACAAACGGGGATACAAATGTTACAATCCTCAAACCAAGAAAATTCATGTAAGCATGGATGTTTCTTTTGTGGAAAACTAACCTTACTTTGGCAAAAATCATCTTGAGGAAGGAAAAGTGGAAAGAGGACAATTTTTGGGACATACATGTTCTGTTACCTAACACAATTCTGAACAATCCTATTCTTTCAAAACCACAATCCTAGAAAAAAATCGTTTAAGATATTGAAAAAGATGGTAAGTCTAGTCAACCATTGCCAGGTATAATTGTATTGCCAATAGGGGGACTAGTCTATAAAAGGGTCAAGATGGTCTAAATACTGTCAAGATGGTCTAAATACTGAGTTTCAGGTTTATACTAGAAGAAGAACTCGTACAAAGGGTAAAGACCTGCCTATCATCCCAACACAAGATCAACCAAAATCTTCGAGATATGATCCCGAGAATATTCCAAGAATTCCTATTCCTATTCTTTCTTCTATTGTTCCTTCTAATAATGAGCCCATAGACCTTGATGTTCCAATAGCTATTAGAAAGGGAGTTCGATCATGTACCAACTATCTTATTGCCAAATATTTATCTTACCAAAAACTTTCTAATAACCATAGAGCTTTTACCTCTAAGATCTCTACCTTGTTTGTTCCAAGAATTATTCAGGAAGCTCTAGATGATCCAAATTGGAAGCTAGTATTTATGGAAGAGATGAATGCTGTTATTATAAAAAATGGCACTTGGGAGGTAGTTGACTTGCTAAAGGAGAAGAAGAAAGTAGGGTGCAAATGGGTGTTTACAATTAAATGAAAAAAGGATTCATACAAACATACGGAATTGACTATCTGGAAACATTTGCTCTAGTAGCCAAAATAAACATAATTCGAGTTTTATTATCTTTGGCGGTGAATTCCAACTGGCCCTTACACCAGTTGGACATTAAAAATGCTTTCCTAAATGGAGACTTGGAAGAGGAGGTCTTTATGAGCTTACCACCTGGTATTGGGAAAAATAAAGTCTACATACTAAAAAAGTCTTTATATGACCTCAAGTAATCTTTTAGAGCGTGGGCTGAGCGCTTTGGAAAGGCTGTAAGACGGTTATGTCAAAGTCAAGCAGATCAA
>BRYF01000022.1:8377500-8382500 GCA_030159135.1 Actinidia polygama | reverse complement strand
TTTGGAGCTGGCTAGGGTTAAGGGTTATGATGAAGATTCTGATACCATGTTAAATAGGAAATATTGAATTAGGGTTGAGGATGAGAGACCTCTTTTATTTTATATTAATGACCAGAAACTGATAATTACACACACAAGTCGCTCAATAATAACCTAATAACAGAAACGGACAAATATGCTAATATCCAACACAAAGTATTAGTAATAGTTTTCAAATAACTCAATTTGATCCTGAATAAACCTTGCGAGATTTTAAAATATGTCCTGCCGCGTGAGTGTGATGTAGGACAATCAAGAAAGAACACTAAGAAATAAAACAGAAAAGAAACCCTTATAATCCACACCTAAGAGGGTCTTGGAATCCTCACCTAGGTAGAACTGGAATCCACACCAATTCTTAGAAAACAAATTTATCGTTCAGTCATTCATTGAAAATAAAATACATATTTGTAGTCTTTAAATAGAACTTCCTACAGATAACTCACAATAAAAAGATAAGATGGAGATCTACTAACCCTAACAACTAAAAGGATAAACTAAATAAAGATAACATCTAAGATAAAGCAATAGTAAATAATATATGCATAAATAAATAAATAGAAATCAGCCACTGGGCCCACTAGTGTCATCATCAAGCCATGGGACATTGGGTGAGTCCAATGGCGCCGTCGATAAACTTGCAAACATGAACCCTACGCCTTGATGTCGCATCAACTCTCCTGGGGTGAAGGGAACTTGGCTCCGTTGAGTGCGGGGCCTGCGGGCTGGTACCACTTATAATACTCTAGTAAGTTAGGGTCGAGCTGCTGTAACTCCTCACGGGTGATCCAAGTAGAATTAGAAACATGGCGACCATGCCAACAACTAGGAAGCGCTGAATGCCGCCGTCCCTGGTAGTCACAATTTGGTCATCCAAAATAGTATCAGTTTGGTCTTGTTGTGCTGGGGAGACCGAGAATGGGATGGGGTCAGGGATTGGAAAGTCCATTGGCAAAGGGACAGGGACAGGGACAGCAAAGGGGTCGGTAGGAATAAAGATAGGTTCCTTATATTCAACCAAGTCCGAAACATTAAAAGTAAAACTAATCCCATAGTCAGGGGGAATATCAAGAACATACGCGTTAGACCCAATTCGTTTAAGGATGTGGAATGGATTGGCACTGCGGGACTTCAATTTTTGAAGAGTTTCTGAGGGAAATTGTTTAGGATGAACGTGTATCATAATGTAATCACCTTCCTTGAACTCCAGAAATCGCCGATCGGAATCAGCATGCAGCTTGTTGGTGGCATTACTAGCCTCAATCTTTTTACGAATTGCGTCATGCAAATCATGAATGTAGCGGGCAAATGTATCCACAAAATCACAAATTCGCACATGAGGAATCATAGCGAGGAGATCAATGGGCTTCCTAGGCTTATATCCAACCTCGAAAGGACTCATACCGATGGACCGATTAACAGAGTTATTGTAGGCAACTTGGGCAGTGGGAAGGATAGAGTCCCAATTTCGGCTATTGTCACTCACCAAGCAATGCAAAAGAGTGCTCAAACTACGATTGACAACTTTTGTTTGACCATCTGTCTAGGGATGCTTAGCTAGTTGGAAGGTACGACATTGGGCGATTATTTTGCCCACACTTTTCTTGAGGATCGGCCAATAGAATTGACGTTCGACTTTTCGATGGTTTTCAACATGGACCTCCCATATGACAAAGTCGCGCACAGGGGTACATGGTAGGCAAAGTTGGTTCGAAAAAGTAGCCATCATGGAGAAAGAAATCGTCAATAGTTGATTGACGATCATGGGTTAAATGCCCGTAGATCTCACTAAAGTAGGGGCAAGTAGCATAAGCCTCTTTCAAATGTTCAAAACCATAGATTTAGACATCTGTTAGAACCCTAATCCCTCGACACGGACATGGGTTGGTGCGGTGGCACCTTGCACCCACGCCACTCGTAATGGAAAAGGCATGAGGGAGGCATGTCTTGACAATGTGGCAAATGTTCAAGACAGTGATGCTTTGAAGCAAATACAAGGAAGAAGCGGAGCAATGCCTGAATGCAGGATACTGTGGGCTGTGAACAAAGAAAGCCAGTCATCTCTTGTAAGAGGCAGTCATGACTGGGCTGAAGCAACAAAACTCGGCAGAGGCAATTATGCTGGGCAGAGGCAATCCAGATTGGGCAATGACAGTCAGGACTCGGCAGAGACAGTCAAGACTGAACAATGACAGTAAGGACTCGGCACAAATAGTCATAACTCGGCATAGGCAGCTATGACTGGACAGTTATATTCTGCAAGAGGCAGTTGTGTCCGAGGACACTTGGACGCGCAACAATTAGAGGAAATTGTGTTTGACGACACTTGTCCAAAGGGGCTACGGGAAGTTGCGCATAAATGCATGTGGCAGGCTGGTGTTAAGATAGACTTTCCCCTTGGCAGTTGGGGGTGTCAACTATCAAGACATGTGGCATGTGTTATGTGTTTTGTAACTATTTTGTGTTGTCTATAAAATAGGCAAAGTGTTCTGTACGAAAATAGAGAGACATAAAGTTAGATTTCTAAGGCATAGTTGGTATTCTGGCCTAGAGAAAATCTTGACATATTCATTGTGGTGTTGGTGCAAGAAAAAGGTTGGGTTTTGACCCCTAAACATTGTGTGTTGTTTCTATTTCATTGAACCTCAAACGTGTGTGTGTTTGTGGGTATTTGACTGAGACTAAGTGTTGGAACTTAGTGCTATCGCAGGCAAAGTCTTGAGTCTGAAAATTGACCCTGTGACAACATCCATGGTTGAGAGTAACTTTACACGACGATTGAGCTCATCGGTGACCTTGTTGGTAGTCCCAGATTTATGTTTAAGGACAAGTGTCTTCTTTAAGAAATGCAATCCACTGACCATGGAGAATTCAACTTTTTTTGGGAGTTAAGATAGCGGAACACGTCATGATCGGAATAGATCACAAACTCAGAAGGGAGGAAATAATGACGCCAGTGAAGCAACGCTTGAATAAAGACATACAATTCCCTATCATAGATGGAGTACCATTGATTAGCGTCATTTTGTTTTTCACTAAAATAGAAGATCGGGTGATGGTCCTTACTTAGGACGCCACCAATGCCAACCCCGGAGGCATCACACTCCACTTCAAATAGCTTCAAGAAATTGGGAAGACGCGGTATCGGGGCTTTAGTTGTGTGTGCTTTGATGTGTTGAAAAGCACGAGAAGCAGCACTAGTCCAAACAAAATCACCTTTCTTCATACAGTCAATGATAAGGGACAATAGAGTGCTAAACCTTTTCACGAAACGTAGATTGAAAGTAGAGAGACTCTGAAAACTGCGTGTTTCATGAATCATATGCTGTTTAGGCCATTCAACTATGGTTTTGACTTTCTCTAGATCACAAACTCACTTTGAAGAAACGATGTAGCCCAAGAAAACAACTTTGTCAACAAAAAAGGAGCATTTTTTAAAGTTGGCATACAAACTCGCTTCCTTTAACACACTTGTCGGAGATGGTCAAAAGGCTCGGCACTGGACACTATAAATGAAGATATCGTCAAAGTAGACGACACGAAATTTGCCCATAAATGGGCGGAGCACTTGCGTCATCACTCGCATGAAGGTGCTCGGAGCGTTAGTTAAGCCAAATGACATTACTAGGCATTCATACAAACCTTCTTTCGTCTTAAATGATGTTTTCCATTCGTCGCCTAGGCAAATTCGGATTTGATGGTAACCACTTTTAAGGTAAATCTTAGAGAAAATCTTGGCTCCAGTCATCATATCCAACAGATCATCATGGCGCGGAATGGGGAAATGATATTTGACCATTATTTTGGTAATGGCACGACTATTCACGCACATCCACCACAAGCCATCCTTTTTGGGAGTTAACAATGCTAGGACAGCACATGGGCTCGTGCTTTCTTGAATGAATCCTTTACGAAGTAGGTTATTTACTTGGCGTTGTAATTCAGCATGTTCAGAAGGGTTCATTCGGTAATGGGGAAGATCAGGAAGAAAGGCCCCAGGTAATGTATAAAATCAATAGCATGTTGGACTAAGAAGCACGGACACAGACACGTATGTCGTGTCGGACACGACACTGACACGGCAATCTTCAAAAAATGTAAGACACGACACGGCGGGGACACGACAAATATATATTTTATTATTTTTTTGAAAAGACTAATTTTTTAATATGGAAGCAGAAGAAGAAGCAGGAGCAGACACTGCAGCAAGAATAAGAACAGAAGCAGCGAATAATAATAATAAGAAGAAGGTGTGTGTGTGAGAGAGAGACATACCTGAACAAGGGTTTTCTTTGTCGTCTCCTTCTTCGATTTCTTCGTCGACGGTTTAGGGTTTTCTTTCCTTCTTCTTCTTGAGAGAGAGAGTCAATTAAAGAGTGAGAGAGAGAGTCTTTTGTTTTTATAGAAAAGTCAACTTTTCATAATTACATAGTGAACCCCAACTTTTTATTTTCACAATTACAGCCCCGCGTGTCCAAAATAGAACACGCGTGTCCCCGCCGTGTCCAAAGTAAAAATTAATAATAAGAAATTAGACATGCCACGTGGTGTGTCCGACACGTGTCCCAAGCGTGTCCGTGGAGTGTCCGACACCAGTACGTTGCCTCCGGAGGAGTGTCCGTGCTTCCTGGATGTTGGATATCTCGAAGTGGGGGCATTGGGGAGATCATCATGGAAGAGCACAGGAAATGCCGCAAGTAGCGAAGTGGCCTCCGTTGGGGGTTCTCACAGGGGAACGATGACAACCTCCTTAGACAGGACCATAAAGATAATGTATTCAGTAAGTGCTTCCTTCACAAATGTTTTTGGGCTAATAATGTGAAGGCCTTTGGTCGATGGTGATTCAGCCTTTGCATCTTTTCTCCCCGATTTGGGTTTCAGGGGATTTAGCCGAATTCAAGTACCCTTGTACTTAAATGAACAAGAATTGGAGCGACCATAAAGGGTAACATCATCATAAA
>BRYF01000022.1:8365000-8370000 GCA_030159135.1 Actinidia polygama | reverse complement strand
GAAAATAAAAATAGAGTAATTTAAAAATAATTTAATAGGTGTATTGAAAAAAAAAATTAAAAAACCTAAATCTACGGGCATGATTGTTATTTTTGCACTAAAATTAGCTCTAGAGAAAAATATTGACAATAGTTTCAAAAGAAAAGAAGATCATTACTATTTCTGAAACTACAAGAGAGTTGCCTGTATTTTTCCAAAACCTAGGGGTAAGTCAATAAAATTTACCCTAATAATAATAATAATAATAAGAGAAGCAGCTCCTGCAAATTAAGGCCCAGTTTGGGCAATAATTTTTTTTTGTTTTTCTACTTTCTTGTTTTTCGAGCTTTTTTGTTTTCTGTGAACTTTTTTTATTTTGATCAAAATTTATATTTTTTCAGTTTTCTTTTCAAGTGGAGTTCGAAAATATAAATTTTTCATCTAATTTTAAAAAAAATTCCTTAAAACGAAAAAAAAATCATCACAAAAAACTCTCTAAAATATTTTTTTCGTTTTTAGTGAACTTTCTCTCAAATTAGATGAAAACATTTTATATTTTTAGACTCCTCTCGTCAAGAGAAATCCCAAAAGTATAAAATTTTGATAAAATGACAAAAAATTTTTTAATGAAAGCAAAAAAAACAAAGCCAAAAATGTAACAACACCAAAAAAGCAATAGCCCAAATTGGGCATAATTCTCTGGTCAAAAAGCTTTCGGGTTTGAACGCCACTTTCCCTCTAAACTCGTTTTTCACTAAACGTGTCGTATCCGGTTATTTTAAATGCCCCACAAAATTTGTCATAAATACACGTAAAAATTTGTAAAAAACACTCGTATTCTTTGCAAAGTATTACATATATACAAGGGTACAAAGTGTATCCATAAATGGAAAAACTATCATTTATGTATAAATATTTTTGTTAGTAGCACTACTATTGTTACACAAAGCATATATATAGCTTAGAATGCATGAGGTGAGTGTACTGAGACATATGAGGTGTATCGAAACAATAGTAGGGGTCCAAAAAACTAAAAAATCGAAAAATCGGATCGAGCAGAACAGAACAGAACCGTGCCTTTAGGATTGGTTCTATAGTTTAATGGTTAAGTTCTAGTTTTTAAAAATTAAGAATCGGTAATTTTGGTTCGGTTATCATTTTTTTTTTTCAAACCGTGGTTCGAACCGAACCAAACCGGAATCGATTATATATATATGTGTGTGTGTGTGTGTGTATACACGCACACATATTTATCTGGAACCTAATACCTAACAGCCGTAATTTACACCTGCGCATGATTATTTTGGTTTACCCCAGCAAAAACCTTTCTATTTCCCATGGATATTAGAATTACTCCATCATCTTCCCATCAAAACCCTTCCACCTTATGTCTCTACCCAAGATTTTATCAGTTAATTTTTTACATCTATCTAACTAAGTTTGGTCTACTGTTTTGAACATGGAAAAGGAAGTTTTAATGCTGCTATGAAATTTTTTGGGCTAGAAGTGTTGTCAAAACTTTGAGTTGCTGGAAAGTATTTTTAATGATGATGCTGGTATTGCTGGTGGCACTACTTTGATTATGTTGTTCGATTTTTTTTCATTTCTTCATTTATTCCTTTTTTATTGTTATCCATTATAAATTCTAGACTTTTATCAGTTGTTAATTGCTATATTAGAGTTGATTGATGTAATATCATTTGACGAGTCAATCTATAAACTATTTTGTACTAATTTTGGTTCAATACTTGAAGTATTAATGAAGTTATGTGTTATTTAAATGAAAAATTTTGTTTGTAATTTTATATTTTGTAAAAACATTGAGAATATTAATTGGATTGAACCAAAATCTAACCGAAACTGGACCGGTAAGGTGGATTGGTTTTAGTTTGGTTCTATACTTGTAATGGTTAAGTTACTGTCATGCCCCGGTCAGACCAAGACTAGGCCACGTAGATAATCAACATAAATGCAGAAAAGTCAAACTAAATAATCATGATAATATACTTGTCATACATCAGAGTACAGTACATTTATCCCTCCTATGATCATGCACTCCATGAGCTATCATAGTACAATAAAATGATAGTATATGAACAATACCCACACCGGGCCAAAAGAATACTACAATTTTCAAAAATATATTTACAGATTTCTAGACAAACGAAAAGTAAACGGCAATTCACATCCTTCACAAATCAGGATAACCCTCGGTACCTGAAAGTCATGTTTAAGTAAAGGTGAGTTACCTTGCAAAGATTTAATAGTGGGCTAGATATCTCAAGCCAAAACCATGATACATAATCATATAATGAAAACATGATGCAATAAAATATATTTTTGATTCTTTTTCCGATCCATACTTTCACAATTTATTATGGTCTTTCACACAAGTATTAATCCAATCATTCGTAATGACACACCTAGGACCACGTCTCTAGCCAACCTCATTATGTACCAAGCGTATGAGACAACATCCTACTCATTCCTCAAACTTCCATCGTTGCCCTTGACGTCTCTACCATTTGTCAACTTTCCGAGCTTTCACCGTAGGCTTTTGACATTCCTTTCGTGTATACAATTGTCATTTAGGACTTTCAAGTTTAGTCAACTTCCCAGACTTTCACCGTAAGCGTTGACATGCCTTCCATGTGTACCATTGCCATCTAGGACTTTTAAATTTTGCCACTTTTTAGGTTTTCACCGAAGGAGTGATACCTCCTACCGTCACACAATTGCCATATAGGACTTTAACCGGAAACTTTCTGGACTTTCACCGAAGGGGAGGCATTCCCTATCGTCGCATGTTGCCATCTAGGACTTTAACATTGACTTAATCTAAGACATCCCATTCCAAGTACACGATGTACCTAATTCGGTATATTCTAGGGAGTCACTCCCAAACCATTTCCAAAGTTCCACACACACATGCACTTTGCATATTACAACAAGTTTCAATGCAAATAACGTACAACACAAGTATTTAAACCATCTATAGTAAACCATTATTGAAACAATTGAAATGTATTTACTCTAACCCCTGCTCATAATCACAACTGTAACCAATACCATGTAAGTATTAAAAACCGTCGATAATAATCATTATTGACATCTCTTATGCATTTATTGTAAACCATACTCATAATCATAACCATATCCAAAATTATTTACTTTAAAAAGTTTTCACAAACTATTTCTATAGGTCACTAGCAGTAAGAGTCTGGGTACTACCGATAGACAGGGCAATCCAGAGAAGAAATGCATAAATTTACTACCATTCAGCACTACCAGTAGTGGACGGTAGACAGGACAATCCAGTGGCTAAATGAAAATATTCACTACATGTAGTGCTGAATCACTACCGGTAGACAACACAGAAAATAGACGATTTTCAGATCTCGGAACTTCAAACTTTTTAAACAAATCAAAGTTTCTATTTAGGGTTCAACACCCAAAAATAATGCCTCAATAGACTTTGTATAAGCCATCAACAACAACGCAAAATTAAACATCACAAGAAAAATCCCCTTTACCTCACCTTAGCACCCTCAAATCTAAGCTCTAAGCTTTTGGATCAAAACCTGAGAGAGAGAGAGAGAGAGGAAAGAAGATGCAGATGTAATAAATGTTGGAAAAATAAATGCTAGGCATTTATGTTAGGTCCAAGACTATAAATGGTGTTTGGGCCTTGGGTCTTGCTTGGCCCAAGCCACAACCCAAACCAATCTTGGGTCCAAATAGTTGGCTCACTTCCTCACATCCCTTTTTAAAGCACAATTTAAATACACCTAAGCCCACTTTAAATTTCAAATGGGTCCACTCCCCACTAAAGTCCAATGGTATATATATATATACATGACATTACCCGTGCGTCCTAATTACATCATATTCAAAGAAAAAAATTTTTGAACCCTTACAACCTCCACCACTTAAAGAAATTTCGACTCAAAATTAAAAAAAAAACAGCAGATGCACTAAATAGATCTAGACACATTGCGCGAACGTTTGACTCGAGCTTTCACATAAACTCTCCAACGTTGGTCCAACACACCAGTGACCTACACAGTCTATCATACAACGCCTCAAAACATGTCATCCCAATGCTCATCTAATAACCAGTGTTATATGCGAATTCAACCAAATGTAGATAATCCTCTTATGATCCTCCACAATCAAGTACATACGCCCTAAGCATGTCCTCTAGAACCTGATTAGTACACCCAGACTGCCTGTCAGTCTGAGGGTAAAACGCCGTGCTAAGTCTCAAATTCGAACCCCATGAAGTCTAACGATCTCGGAAACATAAAGAACACCAAGATCCTCTGCTGAATGTGATAAATGGATAGAAAGGAAATATGCGAGTTTTGTCAAATGGTCGACACAACCCAAACATCATCATGCCTCCCTCAAAGGCATAGGCAAACCCATAATGAAATCCATCGTGATATGCTCCCATTTTCACTCCGCAACCAGTAATGGTTGTAACAAACTCGCATGTTTCTGGTGTCTGGCTTTCACTTGTTGACAAGTCAAGCACTTCAAAACGAACAAGACAATATCCTTCTTCATTTGCTTCTACCAAAATTGACGACATAAATCATGATACATCTTCTATTGAATTCTTTACACGCATCACTTCTTCATTTGCTTCCAAGTACACTATGTACCTAATTCGGTATGTTATAGCGAATCACTCCCAAACCATTTTCAAAGTTCCACACACACATGCACGTTACATAATACAACAAGTTTCAATACAAATAACGTACAACACAAGTATTTAAACCGTTTATAGTAAACCATTATCGAAACAATTAAAATGTATTTACTATAACCCCTGCTCATAATCACAACCATAATCAATACCATGTAAGTATTAAAAACTGCCAATAATAATCATTATTGACATCACTCTTATGCATTTGTTGTAAACCATCTCATAACCATAATCATATCCAAAAGTATTTACTTTAAAAAGTTTTCACAAACTGTTTTTATAGGTTACTACCGATAGGAGTCTG
>BRYF01000022.1:8290000-8297500 GCA_030159135.1 Actinidia polygama | reverse complement strand
ATCTTCCCCATTTGTTGTTTCAAGGTATTGAATTCTGTACGAAACTCATTATCTTCATTCCTCCGATGTCGAGGTTGGTATGGTGCTTGTGGTGGTGCTTATGGCGCGAATATGACATAGGTTGTGTTTGTGGTGCATGATAAGACTACGGTTGTGATTGGAGATTTTGGGGATTTTGAAAAAAATGTTGTGTATTCTGCTGCCCCTCTTGTCGCCACCCAAAGTTAGGGTGGTTTCTCCAACCTGGATTATATGTATTGGAGTAAGGGTTGCCCCCACTCCTCCAAAATTGACCTACTGCATTAACTTGCCCACGTGCCTCCTTTACTCCCGCCAAGATTGGACACACATCAGTACAATGGTCCATTATGTCACACAGTATACACAAACGTGAAGATTCTTTTATAAAACTTGTGGAGGCCTTAGCATGTGCCAAAGCCTCTACTTGTCTTGACAGTGCAATGAGTTTTGCATTAAGATCATCCTGTACCCCTAATTGATATTTAATACCTACATGCTGTGTGGAAGTAGAAGATTTATTCACATTATCAGGTTCTGTGCATGCCCAATCACTCGACAAGTTAGCCAAGTAATCAAAGTACTCAAAAGCTTCTTCAGGATTTTTTTCTGGAAAACTTCCGGTACACATGGATTCGACAAACATCTTCAATTTTGCAGATAATGACGAATAAAAAATATTAATTGTGTGCCATTCTGGGAAGTTATGATGAGGACATGCATTCAGTAGGTCCTTGAATCTCTCCCAAGCTTGGAAGAAACTCTCGCCATTGCTCGGTTCAAATTGAGAGATGGCACGACGTAATGCCTCAGTACGATTTTCGGGGAAGAACTTTTTCAAGAACTCCCCCTCCATTGCATTCCAAGAGTGTATATACCTAGGTCGCAAAGAATTAAACCAAAACTTCGTTTTAGCTTTCAGAGTGAATGGAAAAAGTTTTAAAAGTAAAATCTCCCTAAGACATGAATTATCTTGAAAAATCGAACATGCATCCTCGAAATCTTTCAGATGTGTGTAAGGTCTTTCAGACTCAAAACCACTGAAATGTGGCATAGCTTGTAACATCGCCGATTTAAGATTTAGTGTGGTATGATGCGCGGGAAGTACTATAGCAGATGTGGGTGTTTGTCTTGTGGGATTCATGTAATCCCTCATGGTACGAGTCTGGGCTTCGACTTCCCCTGCATTACTCGCCCTCTCATGGTTCTCTACTATCCTATCACCCCCATGTTGTCCATTATGTGCCCCTCCTAGGCCATGTACCATAGGATCTTGTTCGTGATGATCCATGGATATAGGTTCAATAGGTAAATGTGGTAGAACTACGGTAAGATGACAAACTATGTCAACTCTGACTAAACGGTTTGTGTGATCTCTAAAATATGATGACATACAAATGCAATGCACACATAAGCACGTATTTGATCCAACCGAGCCACACAATCTCCACAGATTTAACAGCCTCCGATTCCAACAAATTGATCAATTTAGCCAACCGAACCACACAATCTCCGCATACAAGGAAAAATCACCGATAAGCAAATAGCACAGAAAACCTATCCACCTCTAAATGCGCCTCCTATCTACTTGGATGCCTATACCCCCTAAAAAAAATAAAAAAAAATAAATATTCCTAAAATTAACACAAAAAGGGTTCACAAGGTTACCAAATGGCCTTAGCCGTAGATTTCCTTGTAGTAGATGATGGTGAAGCAATCTGTTGAATTTTTGCAAGGACTGAGGTTCGTGTTCTAGCACGCCTCTTGCGGTCCCTTTGTGCGAAAGTATATTCCCCGGCAACGGCGCCAAAAACTTGATTCGCTCCTAGAAGTGAATTCTTTACCGCAAGTGTACGGATCGCGAAGTAGTAATAAACTCGAAGTACGAGTATCGATCCCACAAGGAACAGTGCCAAGGTGAAGGCAAGAGAACTAAGACACTATGATGCAATCCTAACAAGATTTCTACTTATGCTTCAAAAAGGGTAAAAATAAAAATATTGACTTTTGTGTTTGATGAGTTTTTAAACTAAGTTTAAATTAAGGAAAACGATAAAGAATGATTTAATTTGATAATAAAAAGGACTTAGAAATCGATTGATCCAGTCAATTGGGATTCTCGGAATCACCATGGAAGCATATTATAACTCAAATCTTTGACTACGTCGTGAGTCTCAAATTCAGAAGATTTAGCATTAAAACCAATTATTCCTTCTTACTTCACCTCTAAATAAATCTGTTTGTTATAACCATGGTAGTGCATCATCGATCCGCATCGCAATGATGTTATCGAACATAATAGGACTCCCAAGTTTTCGAAAGTAATTAAATCTAGTTGTTTTAACCATGGTAGTGCATCATCGATCCGATTAACAAGATTGTTTATCGAACATAATAGGACTCCCAAGTTTTCGAATATATTTAGATTGGTGAAGAAGAGAAATTAGAAATAAAAAGATCTAACAGTGAAACTATTTTGCTTCCATTATTCATTCTTGAACCCAATCGACCTTTACAAACGATCCCAAGTTAAGAGAACTAGCCACTCATGGCTAAGGTAAACAAAAAGCTAGATAATGAATGCATAATAAATTTTAAGCATGAAATTAATTGCTAAGAACAATAAGATGCAATAACAATAAAGAACTTTTGCTAATTAATCAAAAATAATGTAATTAAATTGAACCAAACGGGACTTTAATGTAAAACTTACAAGAAAATATTAGAAACTATGAAACATAAGCTTGGAGGCTGAAAGAAACCCTAAAAATCATATATCTTCTTCAGAAAATCTAAAGAAATATATATAGGCACGTCTTAATACGAGTTCTAGTAGGATTAGAACTCTTCCCAGTTTTGGCCTTGGCGTTCGAACGCCAAACTCTTTCTTCACTTGAGCGTTCGAACGCTCAGCACAAAATATGACTTTTTCTTCTTGGCATTCGAACTCCCAATTTCTTCATCAATGGAGCGTTCGAACGCTCAGGCAAAATCCCAAATTTCAAGTCTCGCACTTTTCGAACTGTAAACAAAAGCGTTCGAACGCCCAGTACTCTTTTTCTTCTTGGCGTTCGAATGCCAATTTTACTCTTGGACTAGCGTTCGAACGCTCAGTGACAAAAGTCCAAATTGCTTCACAGCGTTCGAACGCTATTTTCCTTCCTTGCTGGGGCGTTCGAACGCCCAACGCATTCTTTGGCAATTTTGACTTCTTGTCCTTCATACTTTGTTTCATAACCTTTGAACTTTAGTTCTCACGATACTCCGATATTATCTTATTGTTCCAATTCTTCGTTTTTATCAGCCTCATCTTGCAAAAATCTCATACGCCATTATAAGTACATAATACGATAAATTTAAATAATTAAACTAAAATAAGGCCAACATAGGTTGGTTAAACGGCGTTTGGACTACAATTTTGCAGTCCAATCAGTTGAGAGAGCAGATGAATGAATATTAGTGCGTGATAAAACCTATGTGACTATTGTCTCGACATCAGCAATAGTAAGGATAGAAGAAGAAGAAGAAGAAGAAGAAGAAGAAGAAGAATCAGGAGATGGCCAAACAGAGTCGGTGACAGCAGCAATCTGTCGGTTATAGTAACCTTTGCGTTTGGGTTTGTGGAAGAAGCGATAGTCTTTATAAGAGTGGTTATCACGTCTACAAAAGCTACAATATTTGTTCTGAAAGCCAGATTGAATGGTCTTCGAGCCAGCTGAAGTAGACCAAATAGACTGAGATGATGGTGGTTGTAGTGGTGCCCAGGAAGGTGTGGCCAGAACAAGCTGAGAGTGTTAATGATAGATCATATTCTTCTTGTGAGTCTCCTTTAATATGAGCTCAGTAATGGCTTGGCCAAGAGTAGGAAGAGGATGGAGATGAAGAACAGAAACTCGTGTATGCTCATAACTAGGAGGAAGAGCCATGAGAAAGTGGCGAAGACGAGAACAGTCTTCATAGGCATAAAAAGCAACAACATTAGTGGAACAAGACTAGGTAGGCTCGAACTGGGTTAAGTGATTCTATAAATTTGACATCTTGCTTTAGAAATCTGTAAGAGTCTGACCTGGTTCGAAATGGAGGTGATGAAACTCAAGTCCCAATTAATACTCATTGGCGCTATGAATAGAAGAATACCACTCGACCAAATAATTCCAAACTTCTTTTATAGTCTCAAATGGGGTAAAGAGTGAACGGATGGATGGAACTGAGGTGTTAGAAAATCAGGTGATAATCTTGGAGTTGTCGCTATCCCAGTCTTCAAGCTTGGATTGATACTTGGCATGAGAATCATCATCATCATCTTCAGCAAAATCAGAAAGGTGAGGTGGTTGTGCATCGCTTGTGATGTATTTCTAAAACTTTTGAGCTCAAAGGAACTGTTGCATGGTAGAGGACCAGAGGCGATAGTTGAATTCGTTGAGGATGTGAAAATAGACTGAGAAACTTCTAGTTAGGCCATTTTTTAACTAAACTATAATTATTTGAAACTATAATGACATAAAATATAATTTACTGAACAGAAAACATGTGGTGCGTGTCGCGAATGTGGCACTGACATTGCACTGACGTAGGTACTTACGTGGCACTGGCACTGGCACTGGCACTGACGCTGACGTAATGCTTGATGCAGGCTGCTGGCACGTGGGGTGCGTGGGCGTGTGGGTCCTGACAGAGCTCGTCGGCTCACTCATCTTCTTCCTCTAGCGGTGCGTGAGGGCGCATGGAGCGTGGATTTGGCACGCTGAGAGGTTGGCGGCACGTGAGGGCGCGTGTGATGCGTGGATCTGACGCACATAGACGGTGGAGGCATGTGAGGGCGCGTGTGGCTGTTTCTGATGATTGTGTTTCATGATTTGGAATCGTCTCGTTGATACGAACACAATGGTGCTATCAAAAGACGATTTAGAGCAACTTTGGACAAGACTCGAGACTAGACCGTGACGGTTTTGGACACAGCTAGTGGTCGGCGGGTTGTTCTTCGCTGATGGTGGTCTGGATATGGTGGTCGGCGGATTGTTCTTCGCTTATAAGTGCTAGAGTTTAGCGGAAGTTAGGTCACTGGACGTGACTCTGATACCATGTTAGAAGAAATTGTAGAGAGAAAGAGAGAGTGAGAGAATACTATATATTGTATTGAGTTGATGAATAATATACACAAGTTCTCTTTATGTAGAAGAATATCAGAAATGAATTGTTTACATAAGGAAACAACAATAATGTAAATAAAGTAACGTATCGATTAGAATATATTCTGAATATCAATTAGAAAGATATTCAGAATATATTCTGATACAGAATATATCGTAAATATAATCTGACACTTGGAACGAATGATTGCTTATTTATTTTTTTTTTGTTTATTTATTTTTACTTTTCTACCTGAATTAAAGAATTCATAGATATATATATAGAGAGAGAGAGAGACCGTGATCTGGCAAAAAAATAGGGAAAAACCTCAAAATACAAATCTGGAAAAAAATTATATGTTATATGAATTAATTTTTTCCTTAGCGTTTTTTAGAAAATCTATATATCAATATAGAGAGAGAGATAAATATTTTTTTTACTTTTTTGATTCCTCTAATAAAAACCAATTAAAGTAATTTAATAAATCTCTCTCTCTCACACAAATCTGACTCGCATCTACCCTTTTTGTCTATCTTAGACAAATGGCCCACCGTAGACCCCCACACCCCACACTACCCCGTTATTGGAAAATATTTTCTTATCACACTTTTGGAAGGGTATTTAAAAGTTGGGTTTAGATTTGGGTTTAGATTTGTCCATTTAGCGTTTCACTTTGAGTTTTCTCAAACTTCTTCGGCAATTGGAAGACCTTATTAAATATATTATCAAATCTTCTGCTATTTTGAGAAGATTTTTCTGAGTTTATTAAATACATGTATAATTTGGTGGCGCGGCAAGGGATGGTGGAGATAGTGATCCACCCAATCCCTTGGGTATGATGCTAGAAATTAATGGTAAATAAAAACCCAAAGGTAGATTTAGTTTTTAGTTTTAGAGTAGCTATTAGCAGCCCAAAAGGGCTACCATTAAACAACAATTAGAAGTTGTTAGTAATTAGTTGTTGTTAGTACAACAGTTTTCATCCTTAATGGTTGAAGGTTTTGTAGCCGGAGGTTTTATATTTGAAAAGTCATGTTTTTATCTATAAAAAGCTGGGTTATTTAGATGAAAATATAACAAGAAAACATAAACTTTCTGAGTTTTAGAGAGAGAGAGACTGTTGCAGTAAAGTTTATGAAGGCGGCTTCGAAGGTGTTCTGAAGTAAGTAGTTCTAACAGTTTTATCCTGATAGGAAGACATCGACATCAACCTACAACACCCTCGATAATCTAAATAGTTTACTTTTTTAAATAATTCCAATCCAAAACTTTTCTTTTAGTATGTTAAAAGTTTGAAACTTAATTTCGAACAAAAGGGCCAAACCATACATGGAGATGATGTTGGAAAAAGTTAAGTTTGAGATGATTTGGATTCGGTTTTTGGGTGGGGCCGATTATCGAAATGGTTAAATCATGTGTGGAATGTGTTCTTCTCTGCAAGTAGATAACCGTAATGTATCCGTTTTCTTAAAACAAATAAGAGGTGAATGAGAAATTGTTCACCAAAGTAGTACGATTGATATGAAAAAATATGGGTAAAAATAAAAATTCCCACATCGCTTGGCTGTGGATTTTTTTGAAGTATTTATATATGCCAAGCAAACACTAATAGGATGAGTCCTTAGAGCACCAATGTTTCTAAAGATGGAGTTATGGACAAAGTGGACTTGAACCACACTGGACCCTAGCTTTCACGCTCCACATCCCTGTGGTGGGGGCGATGGGTGCTTGTTAAAGCCATACTTGGCGCGATGGGGTGTACTGAATAATTTGATAATTACTTTTTATTCATTGTAATATTTAATTTCAGAATAACTCTCAGCTTTATTTTTATTCACTGAAAGGATCTTATTCACTAAAAGGTCATAACCTTTCAATGCTAGTAACAACAACCATAAATCTTATTCACTAAAAGGTCCATAACCTTCCAGTCCTGGTAACAACTATGAGAATCATAATAATAATTAATAATTAGGGGACTGAGTAATTCAATAATTGCTTTTTAATGTCTTAAATATTTAATTATAGAATAACTCTCAGCTTTATTCTTATTCACTAACATGTCATAACATTTCAAAATTGGTAACAATAGTTATCAGAATCAGAATAATTAGTTGGTTAATGGGGCTTTACAATGGTTCAATAGTGGAGTAATTTCATAGCTCTTCAGCTGCAGCTTGAAAGCTTATAAGTTCCAACACCTCTTGCAAATTCATTATACATTGAGAGTTTATCAGTGAGGCAAAAACAAAAGGTTTATGGCATTTTCCATTTAGAGTCTTTGTGAGAGAGCAAAATTGCTAGCTGGTTCGCCAAGCACACAGAAGTTGGGCTAATTTTCGTGCGAGTGAC
>BRYF01000022.1:8252500-8257500 GCA_030159135.1 Actinidia polygama | reverse complement strand
GAAAAATGTCAATTCTGCCTAAGATTTTTCCTGGCGTTCGAACATTAGACTTATGTACAATGATTGTTCGAACACTATTCATGGGCGTTCGAATGCTCACTGCGTTTAGTGATAGGAACAGTGACTGATCTCTATAATTGTTACCAAAATAAAATCCAAATCTAATTTAATCTCCTCCACGTTTCACAAGATTAAAATTCCATCTAAGGGGACTATCATATCTCAAAATGGAAGCAAACTAACCATTAATTTCTAAGGAATCTAAGATTGAAATCAATCTAAATCCCTAACTTTAAATACACACAATTTCATAGGTTTTTGAGTTCATACCTCCTCTCCAAGCTCCCTTTTTTTTTCTTTGTCGAGCTTCCCTAAACTCCCTTTTCTCTTCTTTCTCCTTCCTCTTTCTTCTCTTTCTCCTCTCCTCTTTTCTCTTCTTTCTCCTTCCTCTTTCTTCTCTTTCTCCTCTCTTCTCTTTTCTCTCTCTCTCGTATGGTGTGTGTGTGTGAGTATGGAATGTGTGTGTTGGGTATAAAAATCTGAGACATATGGGATTTAATCCCATGTGGCTCTCCCCCATTTCACTCTTGTGTTCTCTTTTTATTTTCTGTGTTTACTGTTGGAGTTCGAACGCCCCTTTCAGCGTTCGAACGCTAGGAAGGAATTTTGGTCCTGGCGTTCGAACACCTTGCTCACAGTTCGATAACTGCGAGGCTTGACATTTTGTCTTTTTGGCTTGAGCGTTCGAACGTCCATATTTGGCGTTTGAATGACAAGAAGAAACTGATTGACCGTTTGAACGCTCTTTTTTGGCGTTCGAACGCTAAGAAAAAAATGGGCAAAAATTTAAAGTCTTAAGGTTTTGAAGATTTCTAACTTATTTTTTGTCTCTTTTAACTCTTAAGCTTCTAATACTTATTCTAACTATCATACACGTCATAATATATACGATTAATGAAATTTACGGATTCGAAGTGTTACATGTATAATCGCAGTCATTAATTTTTTATAACTTCAGCCGTTAATCGCACTTTAATGGACAATATGTCATTTACATTTTTTTCACCAGTTTTTTAGTTTCATAGAACTTAGAGGTAACGTGGAAAGAAACATTGTACTAATTTGGAATTTTAATTCCCGTGTTTCTATCCAAGTTTTCTGATGTTTTTTTGAACAACGTAGAATATGAAAATACATATGTCCCTGTTAATTTGGATGGTTATTTGATTTAAAGAAAATTCCCTTAAACTTTAAGTGAATAAATGCATTAATAAATGTAGAATGTGAAATCCATAAAAAGTAAGTATTAATGGCATGTGAAAACCAACATCTATAATTAAACATGTGAGAAACAACTTAAAATACTAATTTAACCTAGCTAAATAATGGTCATTTGTCAACAGCTATTGGACCTGAATCGATACCTACAGCTGTTTCCACGAATAAAGGAAAATAGCGTTGATATATAAAAAAGGGAAAATAATTTATACACTCCAAAAAGTGATTTCTACACTCCGAAATTATTTTTTGGAGTGTAGAAATAAATTTCCTAAAAAAGTGCGGCTGAATACATGTTTTAGTGCCACGAGATATTACTTATTCGGATATTTTTTATTTTACAAAATACTACAATGCACATTTTATAAAAAATATATCTATATTATAAATCACAAGTCATTTTGAATCTTAAATCTATCTCTCACTATCTACGATTGAAATCTATTTAAATTAATTCAGTGACTGAGATTTTATTTGAGATTATTTTTTTTCCTCCCAAAACTATCACTTCATTCTTCTCAAAATGTGTAGAATCCACATAGATTTTTTATTCAATGGACAAAAAACTTTAAAGATGGGCATCTGTTTTACCCATTAAATTATTTTTTTAGTGGGACCCACAAAAAAATAAATTAAAACACAAATTTCTTTCTTTCTCATTTTTATTTTTTTTGTATTTAATAATTTTTTTATTAGATTAAACTTTTATATTATTTTAGTTATTTTTACAATAAGAGTCTAAAAATATAAAAAAACATTTAATTTGAAGGTAAAAATATATTTTTTTATTTTTAGTAAATTTTATCTTAAATTAGATAGTTTTTTTTTATATATTTACTCTTTTTATCAAGAAAAAACAAAAAAATAGTCTTTATTTTGACTCTTTTGTAAAACTCTAATGAGTACGCTCAAGAGGTGATCTTCTTTTTTTTGGAGGTGTAGTGCCCGTAGACACGGGCAATTACTAGTATATATATAATTCGTACGTCACATTATTATTTGTGATCGGTTAAATCGGTCATTTGGTAGGTCAATTAGATTAAAATATAATGACAATAAAAATTTATAATAAAAACAAATATATTTTAATAATCAAATCAATACGATTCATAAACATAAATTGACAAATAGTTTCCACTAATAACATTTGAATCCTACTTTAATTAGCGGACCCCATAGCAAGTAATATTTTGAATTTCTAACAATGGCCATAATTATTTCATAACCAAATCAAAACAATCATTAATCAAACCATAATATATCATAAAGGAGCCGATACATATTCTAATGTGAATCTCAATATACTAAATATTTGGCCCCACATATATGGACCATAAAAAATATCATAATTTTTCATAAAATAGATCATAAGTCATTATAAAAACACCACTATCACAACTTTGTGACACAAAAAATCATAATAAATTTATTAATAATTAATACGTACTTGTTAAAAATCTATGTTACACTTTTTCCCCCTTAATTGTTATATAAATTTCTAATAACCAACTAAATTTCAATTATTACAACATAGCTTCCAACCATTTAAAAAAAGGGTAAGTTTCACTAACCTCCCTGAGGTTTCTAATAAATATAATCAACTCCCATATAATTTTTAAAATAGTTCTGACCTTCTTTACTTTTAAAATTATTATTAAATTTGCCTTTAAATATAGGACTTCCAAATTATTTTCTCAACACACCCATTAAATTAAACAATCATTATCTTTTTTTTCTTTCTCAAAATACTAGTTATTTTGGAAACTAACTCATTCATATATTTTATTCATGAGCAATTTTTTTATAAAAAAATATCTAAATAATTTATTTTTTAAGTATTCCTAATCAAAACGTACTTAAAAAATAAATTTTCTTATCAAATTAAAAAAATTCACTACAAAAATTTGCTCATTTATTTATTTTTCACATGTTACCACCATTTATTCGTAACCTACCACATCTTAAATTTTTTAATTAATAAGTAAAATTTTTAAATTGATCTAAATATTTTACCTTTTGCATGCTTATATTCTAAACATACATAAAAAAATAAATTTTGTTTGTATTAAATTTTAATTTTTAAAAAACATTACTCCAAAATAATTGATCATGCATGTATTACCATATTGTTTAGTATTTATTACAAAAGAAAATATGTGGACCCTACTAAATTTAAATTCTAAATTTACATACTAAAATTGTTTTTTTACTACCCATACTAAAGTTGTTAGTTGGGGCACTTTGTAAATTTTAGTATTTTAAGGTCCTGCTCCCAACTAAAATTGTTAGATGGGCCAAAAGTGGCCTATTTAGAAGATTGGCCACAATTGGCCTACTAAAGTGACCTGTTTAGAAAATTGGGCCCACTTTGGGGAGTGGTGATGGGTGGTGGTAGCGGCCAGCAAATTTAAATTCTAAATTCACATACTTAAATTTAGTATTTTAAATTTTGTGTGTAAATTATAGTGTATAAAAGTGTTTACCTTTTCCCGTTGGACCATTTTGGGCCAACTAAATTTTAGTGGTCATTGCCCCAAATAAAATTGTTAGTTGTGCACTTTGGCCCCACTTAATTGGCCTATTTAAAAATTGGGTTCACTTTGTTTCATGCATGTATATATATATATATATATTATTTTTAATGTTAAATATCTATTTGAAAATCTATCTTTTAGACTAATATAATTTACTCGTCGTCTACGGGTACTAAAGGAACTACAAATATTAATACAACAAAGTAATATTATATTACTGCTTTTAAATTTTTTTTATTAAATATAAAGAAAATCAAATAGAAGTAGTAAACAAAATTAGAGATAATATCCTAAATAAAAATAAGCAGTAAGTTGCTATATTAGAAGCAGGGTGAACATCATCAAATAATTACCTCTACTCTACTCGTATAACAGAAATACGATTGGCAATCCGTTTGAACTCATTCTACCTGAAAAGCAAAAATAAATATGAAATTTAACAATTAGGAGAAATGATGATGAAATAAAGCATAAAATATTCTTAAAAATAGCAGATAAAATGGATGAAATAGAGATTATAGAAATAAATAATAGCAAGCATAATTGAAATATAATAACACTTGTATAAACAATTAAGATTAATAAGTTTAAGAAAAATGAAACACAATCCCCTAAAGATCTAGAAAACAATGATATAGAAAACAATAACATGGATGTTGAAACAACAATAGTAAAGCCTAAAAACCCTCAAGTATAAAAGATTGTGAATATATAATACAAATAATAAGTATAAATATATACATGTAGGAAGTGTACAAATATAAATAACATCATTATTCGATAAAGGTAAAGATGTAGATATTTATGTATTATTAGACAAAAAAATTTGAAAGATCAACAGTTGGTGGAATAAAAAGTAATTTGTGTGGAGGACTAATAGGATTCGATATAAAAAAATAAAATACGGAAGGGGTTACTAAACTATAACTTTTAGAAACTTGAGGGAGTCATTTAAAAAGGAGATTTTAAGTTTTCCAGAATCTTATTATTTATGATTGTAATAATTACACTAAGGACTTAATTGATTTCAATTGGATAGTTGAAGACCTGAGTAAATCTACTCAATTGTTTAATTACTAACCGGAGAATTGGTGTATATTTTAGGGGTGATTCTTGTATTTTTTTTCTTGATTAACCAATTGTCTAGGTAGCAATTATTTGCGAATAAAAATTCAAGGGTCTAAATTA
>BRYF01000022.1:8217500-8220000 GCA_030159135.1 Actinidia polygama | reverse complement strand
GCGTTCGAACACCAGGCCCATTTCCAACCAGTTTTGACTCTTTTCACTTAAAATCATTTTAATTATTTCAAGAAAAGTTAGGTTCCTTAACCTACCAATTAGAGACCTTAAACACATATTCAAGAGGGTTGGACCTAGAAAAAGAATATGTACGTAGCTTTGGGAGTTGTATTAGTTAATTAGTTTACACTTAGACTATTAAACATGGTATTGATAATTCTATACCTTAAATATAGGAACGTCGAGTTTAGCACTCAATCAAGGAATCTGAGGTGAGTAACACGATATCATGAACAAAATAACGTATTTTTAAAATAGTTTCAATACATACTATTGTATATTCATATATTTTTCATGCTTTCAATGCATTAATGATATGTTCACAATGTAAATCCCATGTTTTCAAAACATATGCTATGTGATTATGTTATGAATTAAAATTTATGGATGTTGGTTTAAATGTTAAATGAATTATATTCAAAGTATATATGCATAGTGACACTCGGGGTCCTCCGTGGTGGGACCTTAATCCAACCTAATGATCCTAACGGTAGAGTGGGGGACGTAAAATAAGTTCCACTCTACAATCGAGATATCTCAGGCCTAAAGAGCCACTCGACCTATATGATCATCATGTTATGTTATGCTGAGTTGTTACGCTTTTCATGATATGTTATGTATGATTATGTGAGTTTTAAGTTTATGAAATGCCATATTTCAAGAAAAGTCATGTTTATGCTCACATACGTTATGAAATGCTATATGTATAATATGAAAATGATCTATGGTATTTTACATTCATGCATCTGTTGTTATTCACTAAGCTTTTAGCTTACGTTTTCAACAACCTTTTCAGAAAGCCAATCCGAGGAACCACAAGAAGAAGATAACGAGTAAGACCATAGTTTTGTGGCCTCTGGGCCTTATGTTATTACGTATGAATTAACCCTTATGTTATGTTGTAATGTATGACCATGACATGTATAATTTAATTTGACCATATGATGTATGTATAAAGTTTAAAACATAGGCACAGCTCTGTATACTGTGTGGATGTTACACTTACTATTTTTAGTTAATATGACGTTTTCACAAAAAAATTATATCATTTTAAATGAACGTGCACAGGATGAAGGTGAGTTGGCCTTGGCGGGCCAATCGCCGGCCATCATGTGCCCATGATTCGCATACACCGGGTTACGGGGTGTGACATTGGGGCAACCCAAGATGGCGTTGTAGAGCAAAAGGAAGTCTACAACAATGAAATCTTGCCACACCGTAATTTGGTGTGGCTCCATCCCTAGAGTCAGGGGCAGATTAACCCACCCAAGGGTCTGTATTGACCCTCCCCCAAATTCAACCAAAGGTGTGTGAAATGAGTGGAGCTTGTCTCGCCTAATCTCTCGATCCAAAATCTCCATGGATGGTTTGGATATCTCCTGTGGTTGGTCTGTTTTTAGCATATCCACTATCGGGGGAAACCGATTTCGGGCGATCTGCCAGGAATTTTCTCAAGTACCCTCTCTTAATAGATCAACTATATGTTCCTTTAATTGAAAGCACTCTTCCGTATTATGACCATGATCCATGTGAAACTCACAATACTTGTTCTTCTCTCTCAAGGTTGTTCTTGATCTTTCCAAGCCATTTCACAAACTCTTTTAGCGTCCCACTCATGTCTTCTTTGCTTTACGTCACCTATATAGTCCATCCATTATGAATCTGGCTCCTTCCTTTTTTGGTCCTCCTTTCCTTGACTCCTACGCTTGGCTTCAGCCAACTCTTCTTCTGCAATGTAATTATCGACTTTACCTTAGAGTGCTGACAAGGTTTCTGGTACATTTTTTAACAAAGAATCAAACAACGGGCTGGGACAAAGACCCTTCCATCATTGCCATGAGAATGACTTTATCGCTTGGATCCTATACTTCAAGAATAGCCTGATTGAATCACCCGACATAATCCTTCAGGCTTTCTTTGTCTTTTTGGTGACCTGCGAAGAGGTTGGATGCATTCTTTTGTCTGATTCTGCAACTCATAAATTGGCGACAAGGAGCCTACTTAGGTTGTCAAATGAATTGATGGTCCTAGGTGATAGCTTCCTAAACCATGATCTCGCCGATCCCTTCAAAGTTGTCGAGAATGCCTCGCACATTACCTCATCCGAGGCCCCTTGAAGTATGATTAATTTTTTATAAGAATCTAGGTAGTCCATAGGATCCGTCTTCCCTTTCGTACACTCCCAACTAAGATGGCAACTTGAACTTGGATGAGACTTTAACCTTCATCACCCTTTCTGTGAATGGAGGTTCCAACTGCTTTATCAAAACGTCCACAGTGACCAGAGCATTCACCCTGGTGTTGATAGCATCGATCCGGGCATCCAAGTCTTTGAATTTTTGCTCGGTCGATACATCGCGGTGTTTATACAGAGGATTATCTCTGCGAGGTGACCTTCCCTACCCACGAGTATCCCCGCCTATCCTATCTTGGGTCTTGC
>BRYF01000022.1:8112500-8115000 GCA_030159135.1 Actinidia polygama | reverse complement strand
GAGCGCTATCCTTCTCTATTTGAATGAACGTTGTCATAAGTCGAGGTACGTTTAATTCCATTTCACATTATTAGTACTTCTTTTAATCTTCATATACCATTTTGGTAATTTCACCTACCCAAGCATCTCGGATATGGCCGATTTGATTTGGATAGTATGAATCGGGTTACCATGTTGTAGGCTGCCCAACTGAGACGGCAGTAGAGGTAGTCGCAACAGGTTAAACCCCATCAGACACATTAATTAGACATTCGATGATGCAAAGAATTTTATCAGAGTGCTCAGCGGAAGCATGATGGCGTTAGCCAAGTTTGAGGACAAACTTATTGTAAGGGGGGAGAATGTAACACCCTGAATCCATAAATTCCATTAATCCCATGAATTATTCTGTGAATGATAATCAAAGTGGATTATAGGAAGTTAGTGGTCAGAGAGACCAAAAATGAGTTAGAATTTGTTGAAACCTTAAACTTGCAATTTCTACCCAGTTTTTCTCTAGGCGTTCGAACGCTCATATGGGAGTTCAAACACTAAGGCCAAAAACCAGATTTCAAGCCCTCGCACATTTTAAACTATAAGCAAGGCGTTCGAATCCCGACTAGCCAAAATCCTTCTAATCGTTCGAATGGTCTTTCGAACGCTAGATCCATAAATCCTTCTTAGCATTCGAATACTTATAGGGGCGTTCGAATTTTAAGCATTCGAACGCCAATAGAAAAAACAAAAAATAAAAAGGAAACACCAAAGTTAGAGTGGGGGGGAGCCACATGGGATGAAATCCCGTGTGTCTCAGCTAATATATACACCCACACTTCACGGCAACCACACAACACACACCCACGAGAGAGAAAGAGAGAGAGAGAAAAGAGAAGAGAGAATAAAGAGAAGAAAAATGGAGGAAGAAGAAAGGGAAGCTTAGGAAAGCTCAACAAGTAAAAAAGGAGCTTGGAGAAGAGGTATAAAATCACAAATCCATGTATTTATGTATATGTATGGTTAGGGTTTTGATTTAGTTTAAAATCTAGATCTACCATGTTAGGAACTAAATTAGGGTTTGATTTTAAGATATGATAGTCTCCTTAGGTTGTAGATTGTAAATTAAGAGTTTGGTAAAGATTTGATTTGATTCAAATTGAGTTTTGGTAAAAATTTCAAGTTCAACTACTGTTTCACGTAGGGGCGTTCTAATGCCCAAGAACAGCGTTCGATTCGAACGCCAATATGGGAGTTCGAACGCCAACGCCATTTTTAGATAGATTTGACATTTTCCCCTTAAGACTTTAAAAATTAAAACCATAGTATGCTAAGCCCGTGAACAAACTCATAGGGGACTTAGATCCATATTTAAAGGATTTTAACATAGTACGAGGAAACTTAAGGACAAGTCACTAGTCTTGTTAGTTAAATTATTATCAGTTAACCTAGTATTGACGATTCCTTACTTCACTTGTAGGGACACATAGTTTAGCACCTAGCCAAGAGAATCCAGGTGAGTAACACGATGCCATAAACAAAACCTATGTATTTTCAAAAATATTTTCTATGTATACTACGTATATGCAATGTTTTCCATGTTTCAATGTATTAAATGAATATGTTGAAGTATGAATGCCATGTCTTCGAAATGTATCCAAATGATGTTATAATATGTATTAAACCCATGGATGAATATTTAACGATTTTAATATCTAGCATGAATTTACATGAAAAGTAATGTATGTTCAAGTATGTATGCATGATGACACTCGGGGTCCTCTCTAGCGGGATATAAAGCTAAATAGTCCTCCGACGGATGGGGGACGTGAAATAAGACCATCCGGTACGATAGAGATCTCTGGCCTAAAGAACCACCCATAGTTACACCCTATGATATGTGTATGATTTCAAGAAAATATGATATGTTTATGCTCACGATATGTTATGTTACGTGTACGTGAGCATCATCTTTATGAAGATTCAACTTTAATTTTGAATGCAAGAAGCGAGGGAATATTCATAAATCAAGTAAAGTACGCAAAAGAGCTTCTTGACGAGCTACTTGAATCCCTCATGACACACGAGATCACATTGAAGAGCAATGAGGAAAGTGATGATAACAAGAAGAGAATGGAAATTGCCTTCAAGACTTGATCATCATAAATAAATGAAGAAATCAAAGATGATGAAGATAGTGATGATGAAATGACATTATTCACAAGAAGATTCAACAAAATGTTCAAAAAGGTCAATATCTTTGAAGGCAAGGAAAAAAGAATTTCTATAAAGAAGAAGAATCAAAGAAAGATCCCATCATTTATTTTGAATGCAAGAAGCGAGGGCACATAAATATTGATTGTCCTAAATCAAAGAAGGACTCAGGAAAAGAGAAGAGGAGTACCAAAGAGAAATTTAAAAAATTGAAGAAAACGTTTGCGGCTTGGGGAGAAAGCGACATAGACATATCCAATGATGAATCAAGTGGTCAAGAAGTAGCAAATCTATGCCTTGTTGACAAAAAAAG
>BRYF01000022.1:8102500-8107500 GCA_030159135.1 Actinidia polygama | reverse complement strand
GAATTGTGTTCACCCTAATAGGTAAATCTTTAGCCCTTTAAAGAGTTGGAGAGTTGGGTAAGGTTTGGAGAAGTTTTGGTGAATTTCAATGTTCATTTCTATTGCTGCATGTGCTTAGCGTTTGAACGCCTCAGTGGAGCATTTGAATGCATAGAGAAGGGAATTGAGCTCTATATTTCGGATCGAGACCCAAGATTAGTGTCGAAGTTTTGGAAAAGTTTGCAAAGGGCATTAGGCACCGAGTTAAACTTTAGCACTGCTTTCCATCCACAAACGGACGAACAATCAAAAAGGACCATTCAGACTCTAGAAGACATGGTGCGGATGTTCATGATTAGACTGCGTAATTGCAGTCTAAGCGCTGCTAAATTGACTTGAATTGGCTCTAGATTAGGTTAAACAGGTATTTTTATCATATTTCGTACTAAAAGTCGTGTTCGAGTTCATTGCAGGTAAATGATGACAAAAAAAAAGATTTAGAGCCGTGAAAGTGAGACGGAGTATGTGCACTCATGTCAAAAGCCGTTGCCGGTATTTGTCTCGACAATTATGGAAGTTTTCACCCGTAGCCTAAAATAGAATGGAAGATGCGCCGTTAGAAAGATCTCACGAAGTTGAATAAATTTATGTCTAACGAGCGTTGTGAGATATGGACTCCAAGAGCTTCAAAACGGACTAAGAAGAGGAGAAGAAAAAGTCAAAGAAGGCTAAAACTACACTGAGAGTTCAAACTCCAAAATGCAAAGAAATCAACATTCGAACGCCAAGGCAAATTGATAAAAAACTTATCTTAGTATTTTGGCCATAGTTGTTTACTCCAATGTCCGATGGATCTGATTTTTGAAGCGTTGGAAATAAGACTTAAAGGGATGCAACTTCATCTCTAATGAGAATTGGCTAAATCGATCTTTTAAGATTGTCAAAATTGAGCTGCAATAGATGGGCAAAAAAATTGCCTGGGAGTTCGAACGCCCATCTTAGGGTTCGAACTCTAAGAAGAAAAATAGAACGTTAGGGTTTCGAATGCCTCTATGCAGCATTCGATAATCCCGAGAGCTGAAAAATAGTTTTTGTACTTAGGGTTCGAATGCTATAAATGCAAAGGAATTAGTTCGAACGCTAGCGAATTTTTTTAGAAACCAATCTCGGTATTTTGGCCATAACTTTTTACTCCGATATCTGATTGAGCTAATTTTTGATGCGTTAGAAAGAAAAATTCAATATATACAACTTTATCTCTAATAATCATTTGCTGAATCGAGTTCTAAGTTGGCCACTACTGAGATACAACGTACTGGCTGAGAAGAAAACGAAAAGAGTTCCAATCCAATTAGAACTTGGACTCCGAAGTCTATAAATACAATCCTTCATTTTATGAATAAAGGAGACTTTTAGTTTAGTTTTATTTATATCTTTTTAATTAATTTAATAGGAGCTCTTAGGATTTATATTATTTTTGTAAACTCTTTCAAGTTTTATTAATTTAATGCAAGTTTTTACCGTAATGTCTTCATATTTATTGACGTGCTTTCCTTAGCCATGATTTGCTAATTTTTCCCACTCGAGATCGATTATGAAGGTTGATTGGGGATCAAGGATGAATAATGGAGGTATTTTAATATCACCGCTATATTTTCTTGATTTTTATTCTTCTTCTTTTTCGTTTTAGATACTTTCAAAACTTAGGATGTCCGATTATGTTCGGTAACAGATATGCGTGAGTTGCTGCCTTAGTATATACACTGCCTTGTAACATTTATGCGTGAGGTGGGTTTAGTATATGTGTTGTGCAAATCTATGAGCACAGCCTTGATTATAACAACCAGATTTATTCTAAGTAATACTTATGCGTGAACGCCAGACTTAGTATATACGTTGCCTTGTAACGTTTATGCATGAGTTGGGTTTCATATATTCATTGCACGAATTGAAGATTGAAAGAACAATTATTTTTAAAAGCTAAATCTTCCGAATCCGAGACTCAGAACGTAGTCGAAAGATTTGAGTTATACGAAGCCTCTATTGGAATTCTGAGAAACTCAATTGATTGGATCAATTGATTTTGAGTCATTTTTATCACAAGTTTAAATCAGTTTTTAATTGATTTCATAATTTAGTTTAAATTATTCAAAAACCCCAAAATATAATTTTTATTTTTTCCTTTTTAGAAGCATAAGTTAGGATTGAGTTAAGATTGAGTCGAGTGTTTTAGTTATCTTGTGTTCACCTTGGCACTGCTCTCATGGGATCAATACTCGTACTTCGAGTTTATTACTACTTCGCGCCCCGTACACTTGTGGTAAGGAATTCACTTTTAGGAGCAAAATTAAAAACCCATGGATGTATGATTTACATGAAGAAAAAAAATGAAGTATGTTCAATGTATAGGTGTTCAACCGGTTTAATGCATTTCGGCCTTGATAGCTAGGCTGTTGGTCGGTCAGGTGTCCTCGATTTGCATAAGCCGGATTGAGAGGCGTGACACATTCTCTGATCCTCTGAAAATTCGGTCGACTGAATCTAAAGATTGGTCAATTGAAATACAACTTCGGTCGATCAAAACTTTAACCAATGTTGCAGAAACAGTGACAGAAGGGGAAGGAATAGAGTTTAAATTTGTTCAAATTCCTCCAACAAGAGTTTCTGAGACCATTCAAATTCTTCTCATATATTTAAGGATGTAAATCTCTCTATTTTTTCATTATATTAGGCCTAAATCCTTATCTCTTCTCAATCTCTCAAACCCTAGATCAATAATCTTCCAAAAATTCAACCATGGTTCAAACTGGAATTAAGCATGCTGTGAATGACCCAAGAGGCCAGGATGCTGAACCAGTTGAAGCACCAATTGTGTTCAAACTGAGATTATTCAAGAATGAAGAAATACAAAAGACTTGGCTGTCCAATTTCAAAGAGAGGACTATAATCACCAGACTAGATTTTGAGGTCAATTTTTCATTGAAGTACTACAAGAAGATGTTGGTGCCGGTTGAAGCGTTAGTATGGAATGGACTATTTCCTCTTCCAACAAACGTGTACTCAAATCTGGTAGGATTTTTCTATTGTAATTTAGAAGTCGAAAATCTACACAACATTGAGTTCATCATAGACACAAAAGTAAGAGGAAAAATAATAGTCCTTAATCCAACGATTCTATCTAAGATCACGAGAATTCGAAATACGGGGAATTGCATATTTATCAATGAGTCAAGCCAAATTGAGAAATATTTTCAAAGAAAATGAATGAATGAGGTGATCTCTACCCATGGCACATTAAGAGTCTCACAAACAAAATACCTGAAAAAAGGAATTTAGGCTATTCCATCAGTTCATCGCGTAAAATGTAATTTTCAAAAAGGGACATTACAATCAAGTAACAACCATGGATAATTTAATCATATATAAGAGTGCGATTGAAAAACCTCTAAATCTAAACTACATCATTCTGAAAGAGATGGCTGATGTAAGGAATCATAAGAATCGAGCCTTACCTTTTGGTGCTCTCTTAACTAAAATTTTTACGCACTTTAGAGTTGAGTTCAGCAATCAACACAATCAATTTATAGACGGAAGTTTTTTTAGCACATGATTCGAAGGGGGGTATGTATTGACACCATCGAAGAAGAAGAAAAATAAGAAGAAGGAGGAGAGGAGGAAAGTAATCATCATCCTATGAAAATTGAAGGTCATTTTGTCACCGAGGAGATTCCATTACACATTGAGGAGATTCATGAGGAACCAGACACTCAAGCTCATCAATTGCAAGAGGGGCATCCGTTGCAAGAAGTGCATCCATCGCAAGAAGGGCCTCCAGCATGGTTACTTGAGTATTTTGGAAAACTCAATGCTACAATGGAACGGATAGAGCAGCACCAAGAGCAATAAGAAAAGTACATTAAGCGGTTAGGTGACTTTTATGAGATGATATATGAACAAGAAATAGACTTCAATCAACAATACAACGATAGGATGACTAACATTGAGACTCAACTGGAATACCTTTGGTTCACGACCAATCCAACTCCATCATCGTCTGATTTCCCTCCACCTCCACCTCCACCTCCACCGTCATCATCTCATGATGCTCCTAGCTCTTCATATCAGCCTCCGCTATTTTGATGATGCCCCAAGTGAAAGAAGAAAAGAAAGTAGTTTTTTTGAAGTTAGCATTAACTTTCTATGATATTTTTTTATGTATGTTAAACTTCATTTTAAGTTTTAAGTTCTGCTACCATGGATAATTTTATTTAAGTTTTTGATAAATTGGTTTTAGATAATTTTTTGATAATTTGGTTAAGTTTTATTTATTCATCTTTGCTTAGATTTGGTTTAATTTTATGCTATGAATGCCATGGTTTCAATTATGATTATATAATGTGTTTGGCATATAATTCTATTCGAAGTTAATTGTATGAATCTTATCCCATAACATGAAAGCCTAGAAAATTTTAATAAGCCTGAAGATAGGGAGAGCATATAAACTTTAAAACAAAATAACGATTTTCAAAAACAAGATATGTCATCATCAAAAAGGGAAAAATTGTTGAAATAAGGATATATTTGATTTTGATTATAAGAGTTGTTAACAATAAGTTTGATTAAAACTATTGGCGAAAATCATATTTAGGAATGGCAAACAAATTCACATGCGTTAGATTACTTAATCAACTCGAAATAGCCTTGAACAAGCTTGTTTTAAGATTAAACTATTGACTCAATATCTCAATTTTGATGATAACAAAATACTGTGTTAGTGGCTAATATGTCTACTTAGCTTGCAGTCCATAAGTATTATGTTTTAGAACTTATTTTGATTAAGAAGAACTATAAACACTTTCTGCCCAAAAAGTGTCGATACTTGAAGACTTGGAAGCTGCATTGAACAAATGCAATAAAAGTATTAAACACATGAAGGAAATCATGAATCTCAATGGATCGATGATATTGAAGATCATACATATCCATAGGGAAGACCTCTTGAAGAACTCGAAGTGATCGGT
>BRYF01000022.1:8092500-8097500 GCA_030159135.1 Actinidia polygama | reverse complement strand
AATGAATCCCTTTGCAAAGAATTTTCTAAGTGTATGTAGGGAGAATTTGAAATGAACATGATGGGAGAACTCAATTACTTCCTTGGACTTCAAATAAAGCAATTGAAGGAAGGCATTTTTATCAATCAAGCCAAATATATCAAAGAGTTGATCAATAAATTTGGCATGGAAGATGCAAAGCCTACTAGTACTCCAATGAGTACTTCAACCAAATTGGATAGCGATGAAGGAGATAAGTCGGTTGACATCAAACTTTATAGAAGCATGATAGGATCATTGTTATATTTGACTGCTAGTAAACCGTATATTATGTTTAGTGTGTGTTTGTGTGCTAGATTACAATATAATCCTAAAGAATCACACATAGTTGCGGTAAAAAGAGTCTTTCGATATCTTAAACACACACCAAATCTAGATCTATGGTATTCAAAAGACACATCCTTTGATCTTATTGCTTACACAGATGCTGCTTACACAAATGCCGACTATCCAGGAAGTAGAATTGATAGGAAAAGCACGAGTGGTTCTTACCAACTCCTAGGCAACATGATTGTGTCTTGGTTTTGCAAGAAGCAAAATTCTATAGCGCTATCCATGGTGGATTCTGAATATGCTGCAGCCGGTAGTTGCCGTGAATAGTGTTACGGATGAAACATTAATTGGAAGATTATAGAATCTTACTTGATCATATCCCTATAAAATGTGATAACACTAGTGCAATTAATTTGACTAAAAACCCAATCCAACACTCTCGCACAAAGCACATTGAAATTAGATATCATTTTATGAGAGACCATGTGCCAAAAGGCGAAATTGAACTTGAATTTGTAAATATGAAAAAATAATTCACGGATATTTTACAAAACCCTTAAGTGAAGATCGATTTTGTATGATTAGAAGAGAACTAGGAATGAGCAATCATATGGGTTAATAAGTATTAATGTGATGTGCTTAATTGTAATAAAATTGGAACAAAATCTTATATATATATATATATATCAAATTAGGCACGCACATAAACTCTGTAACCCAGAGTGTCGACACCTCATTTTCATGTGTCAACACATTGCTACAATATGTTTTAAAGTGAACAAAAAGTATCGACACTCTAGTAGTCATGTGTTGACGCACAAAATGTTTCAAGTGTTGACACCTCTGAAGCAAAGTATCGACACATTTCAACATAAAGGTCTCACAAAATGTAAAAGGTAAAGTGTTGACATCTCACCTATACAGTGTCAAAACATTCTAATAGAATGTTCAACACCTCCTGAACAAAGTGTCGACACATACAAACAGAAAGGTTACACTAAAATTTAAGGGTAAAAGTGTTGACACCTCATTGAAAAAGTGTCGACACGTCTAAACAGAAGGTTTATAGTACAAACAAGTGTCGACACCCAAAGAACAAGTGTCGATACATTTGAATAGTATGATGAACCTATGATACGTCTGTTGAACCTTCTGAACCTAAGTTGAACCTTTTTAAAGAACCATGTGAACCAAGGGTGAACTCTCTGAACCTTCTGAACCTCAAAGTCTCGACACCTTAAGGAAAGTGTCAACACCTAAGTCGAGACTATAAATACGATTGAAGCCCTAATTCATCATTTCACACGACAATTTCTCTTCCCCCCCCCCCTCTCTCTCTCTAAAACTCCCTTCAAAACTCACGAACAGTCCCACGATCCACGTTCCACCTTGAAATTTGACGATCCATTTTCAAAATCATTGTAAATTGATTGATCATCTCTCTCAAATCATCATCAATCTGTCAATGGAACCTAAATCTGGGAAAATGAAGAAGAAAACCTTGTCACTAGTGGTGTAAACACCTGATGTAGCCAAAGGCCAGAACAAGAAGGCCCAGAGCTATACGAGCAAGGAAAAAGAGAAGAAAAAGAAGGGTGAATCAAGCTCAACTCTTACCCTAGAATGAAACACGTTGTATTTCACCGAGGATAAGGATCAGAAGAGGTATAATCTCAATTTCTCTCTTAGGAAAGTATTGAATGGTCGATGGATTGACTATGCTTTCTTGGACGCTCACAATTTTGAGTTTAGTGTAAAAATGGATAACCTAGGGTGGATAGCGATGACCACCATTCGTGATGAAGTATATCCCAATTAAGTTGCACATTTTTATGCGAATGCCACTCGAGGATATCATAGTGACACAATTAACAGCTATGTAAGGGAGTGTCCATTAAGTTGGACATATCAGTTGTTAGAAAAATTTTGGGATTAGGGTTTGGAGGAGAAAAATACAGAGATGGAGTGAAAATAAAAGAATAGTTGAAAGTACTCTATGGACAAGACATAGATGAATGCGTTCAACCTAAGGCTAATATAATGACTCTCGAATTAAGGTTGGTTCATCACTTTATCTGTACTATGTTGATCCCCAAGATCAGAAAATATGAATACGTCTCTGATAAGGAGATGTTCTTCCTATGGGCATATATGACTGACTCTAGGATTGACTTACCGATGTTTATCTTAGATCAAATGTATAAGGTGACAATGAAAAAGATTAATCTGTCCTACAGAATGTTTTTGACAAAAGGATCCCTAAGGCTGTTTGTGACGAGTATAATGAGAAAACCTTAAAGCGAATGGGGTATCAATTGAAATATAACAAATGGACCCCAAAACCTACAAAGAAAAGGGAAGAGGAGAGTGTATCAAAGAAAAGGCCCTATCTGGGAGTGGGAGTGCAAAGAAATCTCTGACATCTGAAATATAGGGATTTGAAATGGCTATGCATGGATTTATGGCGCAAATACAAGATTCGATGCAAAAGTTGCACGCAAAAGTTGATAATGTGGCCACTTATCTTTTATTTGTTGAAAAGAAATTACGTGAGATGAAGAAAAAGATAAATTTGCTAAGAAAGGGAAAAGAGGACTGGGAAACGGAAGAAGAGGAGGAAGATGAAGAGAATGAGGAAAAAGGGAGAGAAAAAGAAAAGGAACTAGAAAAGGAGACTGAGCAAGAGAAAGAAGAAGCTGAGAAGAAAAAGGAAAAAGAAGGAGATATAGAGAGAAAAGGGGTTGATCAAGGGGACGACAGAAGTGACGAAGACAACTTTTATGAGACTGAATCCCATACTACTCCAACTTTACTTTGCTCAATCAGACATCAATATGCACTACGTCAAAGGGAAGTGAGGTCGAATTTTTAAATATCGCGGATACGGCTCTCGAATTGACTCCTTCACCATCTCCATCACCATCCACTCTTGTTCATGTTTCCTCATATCACATCACCACACCACCTCCCTCTCTTCACTGACTAATCCAAGAACAATTTGATGGTTGTTTCGTAATATGTTGGATAAAATGTTACTATTTCAGATATTATGACTCATGGTTTATCAAGTCTTGTTAGTTATAATTGTCTATTGGTTTGTGAAGCTTATCGTTCATTAGTTACACATGAGAAGTAAGTTGTTTTTAGTTGCTTAACTTATATGATTAGTTATTTAGTTCATAGTGGTCAACTGATCACACTAGATCAGTGTCATGGTTTGGTTTGGTTGTTTCAAATAGCTTTCATGTCTCCTATGGTTGATATTATATCTTTATAGTCTATGGTCTATGGTTTTGAAAATTGATTATTTATGGTTTATGGATTTTTAACAATATGTGTATGTTTATGATCTCATAGCTCTCTGATATACAACTATGAGTTGTTTGTCTTTGTTTCATGCCCTATATAGCTATTCTTGATTTCATTATGGATGAATGTTGATAAGGAGACGTCTGGACTCCTAAAAGAAGGGAGACAAATATTGCCCATGTTGAATGTGTTGGTTAGTTGCCTCTAGCGAGAACTTGATTTATGTTTATCACACAAATGATTCTATTGTTAAGACAATGAGAGTGTATACTACTTAAGTGAGGGGGAGTATTATTGCTCATGGTGATTATCTTGGACTTGCATGAATCTTTGTCATTATGTCTTGTATTACATAGAGTTCATAGTTATAATTGCTTCACTACATTATATTATCATCTATTTGAGGGATTAATATCACTCTTTTGGATGGTTTGACAAAAAAAGGGAGAAAAATGTTAAAAACATGAATGATATTGAGCATGGATGATGAATGACTTGATTGTTATGGATATCATACGAACTTAAATTAATTTGATACGTTTTGATCTTCAATACAGTGTATTGAGCTTGGAATACATGAGATGTGCATCAATTACAAAAGAAAGAGGGAGCAACACATGGTATATGCTTTAAATGCTTCAAATTGATGAATTGCGCTTACGAATATCATAAGTCTTTAATCGTATCATTCATATTTTAAAAAAAATTGTCATCATCAAAAAGGGGGAGATTGTTGACTCAATGCCTCGATTTTGATGATAACAAAATACTATGTTAGTGACTAATATGTTTACTTAGTGTGCAGTTCATAAGCATTACGTTTCAGAACTTATTTTGATCAAGAAGAACTGCAAACACTTTCTGCCCAAAAAGTGTCGACACTTATTGATAAGGTGTCGACACTTATTGATAAGGTGTCGACACTTGAAGACTTGGAAGCTGCATTGAACAAATCCAATAAAGTCTTAAACACATGAAGGAAACCATGAATCTCAATGGATCGACAATATTGAAGATCATACATATCAATAGGGAAGACCTCTTGAAGAACTTGAAGTGATCGGTGCTCAAAAAGCCAAGAAAATCAAAGAAATACCTACTGGCAAGAAGTGTTAACACATGGTTCCAAGGTATCGACACATGAAGAGAGTATTGAATCTGGGTGAGAAGGGTCGACACCTGGTATTATAAGTGTCGACACCTGAAGACAGTAGCAAAGATAGACTTGAATCAGAAATGAAGTGTCGACACATCCCACTTAAAGAGTCGACACCTATGGACAGTGAGCTACCTGGAATTAAAGTGTCGACACATGACACAAAAAATGTCAACACATGAAGACAATGTCCAAGGCTATAGAAAGTGTCGACACTTGAAGA
>BRYF01000022.1:8080000-8082500 GCA_030159135.1 Actinidia polygama | reverse complement strand
CTGGTCTTTGAAATTTTCACTAAAACTTAATCAAACTAATTTAGATCATTCTAAAACTATGAAGCTGTGATATACAGCTCAAGAACACTATCATATCTTAAAATGGGCTTTTAATTTAAAATCTAACTTAGTAGATCTAAGTTTTAAAATCAAACAAAACCCTAACATACAACATACATATATATGTACATGAGTTTACCTCTTCCAAATGCTTCCTAGTTTGATTTGAGCTCCAATGTCTCACTCTCTCTCTTCTCTTTCTTTTTCTCTTTTTCTTTTCTTCTCTTCTCTCTCTCTTGTACGTGTGTGTGTGTGTGTGTGTGTTTAGAGTGTGTATATGTATGGGGTATATGTGGCTGTGAAGGCTTGGTTGGAAAATGATCCCATGTGGTTCATCTTCTTTTAATCTTGTGTTCCCTTTTTATTTTTCTGTTTTTACTCTTGGAGTTCGAACACCCCTTTAAGCGTTCGAACGCTTAGAAGGATTTCTTGCTCTGGCATTCAAACGACCATTCGAACGCTAATAAGGATATTGGTTTGGCAGGGTTTGAACTCCCTGCTTACAGTTCGATAAGTACGAGAGTTGAAAATCTAGTTTTTAACCTTGGCGTTCGAACTCCCATATGGGCGTTTGAATGCCTAGAGGAAAACTGAGCAGAAATTGCAAGTTAAGGCTTAAATAAATTCTAACTTATATTTGGTCTCTTTGACCACTAACTTTCTATAACCCACTTTGATTATCATTCACGACGTAATTCATGAAGTCAATGGAGTTTAAGGATTCGGGATGTTACAATATTGAAATTCTATCATTCTTTTATGTAAAAGCATTCATTCACGGGTTTTCCATTCATAACATACAATTATTAGCATGCATTTAAAGACATGATAGTTATAGCGAAACATGATCATTTATGCATTAAAAATATATAAAATATTTTCATGTATAGTAGTTTACATAGAAAACATTTGAAAAATACATAAATTTTATTCATGGCATCATGTTACTCACCTCGCTTCTCGTAATTAAGTGCTAAGCAATGTGTTCCTACAAGTAAAGGACATACGGTGCAAACACGCCAATACTACATTCAATAATACAAGGGAAATAATTAAACTAATACAAAACTCCCAACTTAAGATATCCCCACTCTAAGTCAAAACCCCTTGAACGTGAACCTAAAGTTTTCGTATAGGTAAGTTGAGGGGTCTAACATACTTTGGACAATCTAAAAGTGTCTTAAAGGAAAAAAGGTCAAAATTGCCTAAAATCTATGATGTGTTCAAACGCTGGGTACTAAACATTTAGCGCTCGAATGCTGGGTCTAGCGTTCGAATGCTAAGGCATAGGTTCGATACCATTCGAACGTTGGGTCTGGCATTCGAACGTTGGCTGTACGCACCAGTAGAAATGGTCTCTTTCTTTACGAAGACTTGCAAAACATCAACCAATCTCCACCAATGCTCCTAGGGCACAAAGAATAACTCAAGGAGACTACAATATCTCAAAAACATCCCTTAAAAATAACCTTAGCATGGTAGATCTAAGATTCAAAATTTTGAAACCCTAACATGACATAAATCGGAGTTTTCAAACCCCACTCTCAAATCCATCCATTTGAGCTTACAAGGTCTCAAATCTATCCATTTGGGACTCCAAAAAGTTCCCTAACCTCCCTACATACACCTATACATACATACTCATTCAACATACAAGGGTTTTGAGTTTTTACCTTTTTTCCCAAGCTTCCACAAGCTTCAATGATGACTTCCTATGGCTTGGATTTGGCTCTCAATGATCTCTCTCTCTTTCTTTCCTCTTTTTCTTTTTCTTTTTCCTCTCTTCTTTCTCTTTCTCTCTCTCTCTCTCTCTCTTGTACGTTTGTGTGTTGGGTTTTATGTGTGTATGAACGAACACACATGGGAAATAATCCCATGTGACCCTATTTTAATCTCTTGCTCCTCTTTCTTTCTTCTCTTTTTTTCTCACTATTACCGTTCGAACGCCCACATATTGCTATGAAGGAATTCAGCCCTAAAGTTTGAATGCCAAGAAGAAAATGGTTAGGCTATCGTTCGAACGCTCTTTTTTTAGTGTTCGACACTCCTGAGAGCATACCAATTCGTCACAGGCGTAAGCATTTGAACTCTCACATTAGCGTTCGAACGCTAAGAAGAATTTTTGGCTTTAGTGTTCGAATGCCCATACTAACGTTCGAATGCTAAGAAGGATTCTGGGCAGAAAACTTAATTCTAAGGTTTTGATGATATTCTAACTATAAATTACTCACTTTGACCCTTGAACTCCTAGTCACTTACATTAATTAACATACACGTCATAATTTACATAATTAAAGAAAATTTAAGGGTTCGGGGTATTACATCCTCCCCTCCTTAAACAAAGTTTTTCCTCGAACTTTACACCAAGTAGTTATTTAAACAAAAAGGGATAACGTTCCCGGATTTCATCTTCACGTTCCCAAATTGATTCCTCCCACGT
>BRYF01000022.1:8072500-8075000 GCA_030159135.1 Actinidia polygama | reverse complement strand
GAAAGATGCACATAGGCATATCATAGCTGAAAACTTGTAACAATTAGGCTGAACTAAGTGACCATATAGGTTGGGTGGCTCTTTTGGCCTGAGATATCTCGACTTGCAGATGATTTTATTTCACGTCCCACATCTACCTTAGGACTATCTGACTTTAGGCCTCGTCAGAGAGGGCTCCGAGTGTCACCATACATGCATATTCTGAACATACTTTGCTTTTCAATCAATCAATCATATATCCATGGATTTCAATACATAATATAACAATATTTACATGCTTTAGAAGATATGACATTTATATCTTAACATACTCATTTTATGCATTGAAACATGGAAAACATTGCATATACATAATATACATTGAAAATCATTTTGAAAATACATAGGTTTTGTCCATGTCATTGTGTTACTCACCTGATTTTTCTTATCTAGGCTCTACGCTCGGCGTTTCTACATATAAGGGTACAACATATCAATTTACTTTAAGGAAAAAGGCTGAAACTAATTCAATTTAGACTTGCCGTTCGAACGTTGGAATTGGCATTCGAACTCTAAGGCTAAAATGGTTGACCGTTCGAATGCTCAAAAGTGTTCTACAAGTGGCGTTCGAACACCTAGGCAATATCTTCAGACCGTTCAAATGCTGTTCTTGAGCGTTCGAAAGCTCACTGTGTGAAATCGTAGGAACAGTGGTTGGTCTCTAACAATTCCTCCAAATCTTTCCCAATACAACTTAAATCACTCCAAGAGTCCTAGGGTGTGAAGAAGGACTCAAGGAGGTTACAATATTTCAATTTTACCTTTCAAAAGTGACCCTAACATACTAGATCTAAAGATTAAAGTTAAGGTAAAACTCTAAACTATACATATATACATATAATTAAGGAGTTTGAGTTTATACCTCTTCCAAAAGCTTGATTTGAGCTTACCTAGCTCTTACTCCCTTTCCTCCTCTTCCTTCTTTCTTTTCTTCTTCTCTTCTCTCTCTCTCTCTCTACGTGAGTGAGTGTGTGAGATGAAAGTGTTTGTATGGTTATGAAGTGTGGGAGTGTATATGTGGTGTATATTGGCTGTGAAGGTTGGGTTGGGTATTGATCCCATGTGGTTCGCCCATTTTTGCTTTCATATTTCCTTTTTATTTTCTGCTTTTACTGTTGGCGTTCGAATGCCCCTTTTAGCGTTCGAACGCTAAGAAGGATTTCTGAATCTGGCATTCGAAAGACTGTTCGAACGCTAAGAAGGATTTTGGCTTGGCAGGGTTCGAACGTCCTGCTTACAGTTCGAAACGTGCGAGAGCTTGAAATCTGATTTTTAGCCTTGGCGTTCGAACTTCCATATGGGCGTTCGAACGCTTAGAGAAAAACTGGGCAGAAATTTCAAGTTAAGGCTTAAATAATTTCTAACTTATATTTAGTCTCTTTGACCATTAAGTTCCTATAATCCACTTTGATTATCGTTTACGGTGTAATTCACGGAGTTAATGGAGTTTAAGGATTCGGGGTGTTACAACCATATAGGTCGGATGGCTCTTTAGGCTTGAGATATCTCGATTGTAGAGTGAAACTTATTTTATGTCCTCCACTCTACTGTTAAGACCATTAGGTTGGATTAAGGTTCCACCACGGAGGACCCCGAGTGTCATTATGCATATATACTTTGAACATAATTCGTTTCACATGTAAACCAACATCCATATATTTTCATTCATAACATAATAACATAGCATATATTTTGAAGACATGGCATTTATATTGTGAACATATCATTAATGCATGGAAAATAAATTGAATATACAATAGTATGTATTGAAACCATTTTTAAAATACGTAATTTTATTTATGGCATCGTGTTACTCACCTCGGATTCCTTGATTGAGTGCTAGACTCGACGTCCCTACATTTAAGGCATAGAATTATCAATACCATGTTTAATAGTCTAGGTGTTAACTAATTACCTAATACGACTCCTAAATCGACGTACATATTCTTGTTCTAGGTCCAAACCTCTTGAATATGTTTTTAAGGTCTCTAATTGGTAGGTTAAGGACCTAACTTTTCTTGAATAATTAAAATGGTTTTAAGTGAAAAGGGTCAAAACTGGCTGAAAATGGGCCTAGCGTTTGAACATTGATTCTGGCGTTCGAACGCTAAGGCTAATTGTGGTTACCGTTCGAACACCCAAAAATATACTGAAGGTAGTGTTCGAACGCCAAGGCAAAAAGGTCCAGACCGTTCAACCGTTGTTCACGGCATTCGAACGTTGGCTGCGTTCAGCAGTAGTAACAGTGATTGATCTTTGGAATTTTATCAAATCACAACTCAAATCTTACTGATTTCTTCCAAGGCTTTGAGGGTATAAAAGACTACTAGTAAGGAACACAATAACTTAAATTCAAGTCCTAATTTAACTCTTATCATGTTAGATCTAAAAATAAAAACAACCTAAAACCCTAACTATACATACACATACATACATGGGTTTTTGAGTTTATACCTCCCTC
>BRYF01000022.1:8057500-8060000 GCA_030159135.1 Actinidia polygama | reverse complement strand
TCTGTCTACATAGGAACCTAATGCTGGGAAGCTCGGCCCTACATGGGAAAGTCCCTATAGAGTTGTCAATGTGACTAGGCCAGGAACTTATTGGCTGGAAGACATGAGAAGGAAGGCATTAACTCCCCCTAGAATGCTGAACACTTGAAAAAATACTACAAATAGTTCTTTTGGCCACCATATTATGGAGGTCGCCTAACCAATGTTATTTGTCCTTGCCAAAATTCTATTTTGTGCTCATGATCGCCAATTTCCATGTAATTATGGTTATCCTAATATACTTGCCAATTTCTCCAGCTCAACTTTGTTATCTTCGCCTTGTATTAAGGTCGCCAAAATGGGTTGTCGCCAATTTTAAAATGAGTTATCGCCAATTTCACCATTTAAACAGAATGATTCAACTTATTGTCGTCGCCAAAGTTAAAATAATTGAAGCACCAGTTGTCTATTAACATTACCTACCCAATTTTCTTTTTATTCGCCAAGAAGATGTAAAAAATAATTGGGGTTTTTTATCCTCCAATTATTTGACAAAGGCAACCTGCTCTCCTGATCATTCTGGTTGTCATGGTTAGGTTTAATGTTTCCCTAAGTTAAGATAACTTAAACCTATTATGTTTGTCGTAGTTTTTGTTTGCCAAGTTCATCTCGCCAATTTCATTAATACATTAGTCATGATATCGCCAATGAAAACAAAGACATTTCTATTGAACAAGAACAAATATGAAGAAAAACATACATATTATTAAGATCGGTTTTACATTGATCAAAAAAAAAATACATTGAGGTGCCTACTAGGGAGGAGGGTTGTTAAGCAGCTCATCCTTCTCCTCCTCTTCATCCTCCTTAACTAGGTCAGGGTCAATCTGGAGGTCTTGGATGTCGAGGTTGGGATGAAGAATTCTGATTAGCTTCTTACACAAATTGAAGCCCTCACCAAAGTACAAGGAAGTTGCTTTTTCCGCATCCTCCTGGAAGTCATCTGAGAATTTGTACTCTTCAATCGTTGACTCCTTGGCGATAGCCTCCTTCTCCCTCAGCTCAAGCCACATGGTCCTCTTTCATTCTTTTTAGCTCCTCAGCGGTGTGCTGCTTTTCAGCCTCGAGTTTGGCTACACGGTCTTCAAGGTCCTTGGCCACACTCTGGGCCTTGACCATCTCATCTCGGATGGACCCAGCGTTGGCATGTTGCATCATCGCCTCTTCTCGTATCTTCCTATTGAGGCCAGCAAGAGAGGATCCAAGCACCGCCTATAAAAAACAAAACCTATAAGAACCCTAAAAATGCAGAAATACGAGCTAAATTTGAAGACAAATAATTACCTGAATAATATAATGAAAGAACTTCGTGATCGTCCAGTCGAGTACTAATTTCTCCCTGAAGGAGATTTTTTTCCATGTCGGGGTTCTCCATCATAAAGGCGTTGGGACCCAAGACAGTCACAAGATTGGCCGACTTGGTTAGGGCCCTTGGCAACTAGCCCCTTCTTCTTGTCCTCGGGTGGCGGCATCAACCCCTTCTTTTTGACGTCCGCCGCCTATTTTCCCTTCTTCTTGTCCTCGGAATAGCCCTAGATCTAACCAGGCCTCCGAGCAAGAGCTCGAGCTACCTGGTTCCAAACAAAGGAAAGGTTTTCAGATTTTTCCCCATAGGAGTCTTAATAGTGTCAGATTGGGAAAGTGAGGTAAAATTTCCCTCAACCTCTTCTTAATAGTCCCTATGTACTCCATTGAGTCATCTCAGGAAGGGGGGATTGGGAAAGGCAGGACGAACCCTTGTTGGCCGCAATGGCATCGCCCATGAATTTTTCTTCGACCCCGCCACTGGATGCCATCTTTTCAGAGTCAAGACCGAAGCTCCGGAGGAAAGACTTTGAGCGAAGGACATCGATAGAGTTGTCCTTGCTCGAGTTTATCAGGGATCTAGTTGAATCTCTCTTGCTCGACCTCGGTCAAGATAGGTGACACGTTGCAGCGCTTACCTGAAAATGTTGAACACACTGTTAGATAGAGAAGAGGTGTTAAACTTGGTAATTGAAGAACAAATCATTGAACAAAGACTGACCTGGGGTGCTCCACGACCTCGAGACCCTTGGAACTCCAAGATCCTAGGATAGTCCATGGGAAACTTCCAGTTGTCTCTCGAGATGAAGAAGAATTTCTTCTTCCATCCCTTTACATTGCTAGGATACCCCCAAGCAGGGTTTGATTCAGTCTCACATTGCAGTAAAGCTAACCAGAGTCTGGCTTCAAGTTGTTGAAGAGTCCGAACAAATTCCTAAATTCATTTAGGGAGAGGGCAAATTTATGAAAGTGCCACGGCACCACTGTGCCGACAACACTTCGCCACGCATTGGTGGCTAGCTGGGCGGGGTAGAAGTTGTAGTGCGCCAATGTCCTCCTAATGGTTGGGTGAGTGGGAAGGTACAAACTTGCTTGAAAGGGGGCCTCATAGAAGGCCACCTCACCCGGGCGAGTAGACACAATGGTCTCATCTGCC
>BRYF01000022.1:8020000-8022500 GCA_030159135.1 Actinidia polygama | reverse complement strand
AAGGCCAGGGAGAACATTTGTTCTCCAAATACTGTTGAGAGGAAAAACAGATTCTTGAAATCTCCTCATCTAGTTATACAAGTATTCCATATAGAATCTCCAAGACCTAAGAAGGCTCCAACTCAGATCATCATGATTATCCCTCATGATGGCAGTGTCTAGGCAGCTGCTCTGATCATTCAATTCTTGGATTTCTAGAAAAGGTAAAAGTGGCTTTCCCAAAATTTCCCTAGCCAGAGCTTTTCCCTTGACCAATTTCTCAGAGGAAGATTTTTCATCTGTTGACTCTGAACAACAAGGAGCAGCTCTCAATATCAAAACAGCTGCAAATGAAAGAAGAGGAATTCGATGCCCCAGAGCTGCAGCCCCAGGTAACCCAAGAACAAAAAAAAAAGACTTCAATCTCACCTACGACCAGGCTACATGCGCCAACCTATATATCTTTGAGGTAGCTCAATAGAATTGGCCTGATCTACAACAAACCTCGCTTGCTCTAGCCATACAGAGAACAACAAGGACTATGAAACCAGATACTCTTAAATGGCGCTGCACGAGTATCCGATACATATCGGATATCGATACGAACCCGATACGTATCAGATACAGAAAAAAGTATCCAAATAATTTTTTCCTATTTTTTTGTATAAGGCCATGATATGAGCAGATACGGGAACGAAACTCTCGGATACGGCCAAATCATAAGGGTCAAATTGCAAAATAATTATTTTGATACAAATAAAGGTGCTGTTTTTATATTGCTACAAAATCAACTTTTTAGATTTTAGATTATAATTGAATTTGATAAACTTGTTTTCCGCATCAGTAAGATTATGAATTAAAGTTGGAAAGTAATGTTTATTGCAAAAACTAAAAACTAACTATTTATTGTGAATTTTTCCATTTTTTACTTTTACCTTATTTTAATTTATAGACACTACTAATTAGGCGTAATTTAGGATAGTGACTTTTTAGTTATTTTTAATTGATTATTTTTGTTAAAACTTAACTTTATTTATTTTTGGTCAAGATTGTTTGTTTTTTAATTAAATAGACGAATCGAAAAAGTTAAAAATAAAAACTTTTATTTTGAAAAAAATGTCAATGATGACATAATTAATCTAAATAACATTGTTAATTTTCTTTATTTAAATTAAAATTTTATTTTGTAGGTCAAGGGTTGTGGGTTTATAAAGGGCATGGTCAATAAATCCAAATTACTAGGGGCATTTTAGCATGTATGCATTTTAGTGATTTCAAATTCAAAATCTGTTCAAAAGCCCCTCCAACCCAGTTTGAAAATTCAGCTTTTAATCCCCTTTTCTACACGCGCACACTCATTACCCAAAAACTGCCTTTTGAGAATCCATATTCTAAAATCTACTCCTAAAAGCAATCACAAACACCCCCACAATAAAAATAGTATCGAAACAAAAGGGGATCTGAAATCACTGAATTGATTAGCAAAGACCAGAGAGAGCCCTTCATCACACTCAACTTCATCAGTCACCGACTTGCTATTAGCCAATGATAGACCTCATCCACAACAGATCTCGCCACTGCCAACGAAAGCCTTCCTCACTTTCAGCGATTGAAGATCCACAAGAAGGTATGTCAATTCCCTCTCTCTCCTCTCTCTTTATGCAAGCATGGGTATATATTTTTAGGGTTTTATTTCTCTCTCACTCCCCCCTCCCAACCATGTTAGTTGGATGTATAATTTGAGAGTTTGATTAGAGCTTCTATTACATGCCTTACTAGGCTTTAGTAGGGCATATATCTATAAAAAAAATTAAAAAAAAAACATTAGTAATCATCTAGGAAGCACGGGTACTTCAAAAATGTTGTCATACGAGTGCCGGGTACGGTACGGCAAATCCCGGTGTGCATAAAAAGAACCCGATATTTTTATTTTGTTTGTGCATTTTCAAGTACAGCTTCGGTACGGCACGGGTACTCTATTGGTACGTCATGGGTACGTCAGGGCCTATTTTAAGAGTTTTAAAAAGAAAGAGTTATTAGCAGAAGAGGAAATCAAAAGATCTCAAGTTGAATTATAGTAGGCATTTATATACACTAGCAATTAGACATGCGGAATGCGAACAAATCTAATTTTTATATTTTTTTCTTTTTCCGTACTTGCCAATTTTTATTTTAATGAATATTTTGAAAATGTAAAAAATATTTTAATTGATAATTGAAGGGTGTGGTTATATATTGAATAAAAAATACATCTAATCCTAACAATTTGGTCACTGACATATACAAATCCAAATGATGGTATGAGAAAAAATCGAATAATATTCAAAATTACAAAACCAAGAGTTTCTTTTTTATGAAGAATTATGAAAACCTCATTAAAAAGCTTTGTTACCATGTAACAATGTAGGAATAATGAAGATACAAGCAAAACAAATATCCGGTCAACACAATATCGAGAATTGGATTAACAAAACAATTTGACGAAATTTTTCTTTCGGTTTTGGCATGTTAAGGACTAGAT
>BRYF01000022.1:7982500-7985000 GCA_030159135.1 Actinidia polygama | reverse complement strand
TTTTAAGGATTCTTAACTTAGATCTTATTCATCTAACTTAATACTTAGCTTCATTAATCGGCATACGGATCATAATTTACATATTTAACGAATTTAACGAATTCGAGGTGTTACATTCTCCCCTATTTTATAAAAGTTTGTCCTCAAACTTGGCTAACGTAATAATCTACATTGTTTACTCCGTATTCGACTCAGGACTTTGCATTTTCACCACGCTTCTGCTGCGCCACTCTGATAATATTCTTTGTATAATCAAATATCTAATTTGTGATCGTTAATATGTTTGATTGTGGGGTTGAGACCCTTCTATTGCAACTGCCTCTACTGCCCTTTCAGTGGGTAGCTTATAACATGGTACCCTAGTTGATAACAACCAAGACAAATCGACCTTCCCCGATATGTTTGGGCAGGTGACACTACCGAAATGGTAGATGAAAATTTAACAAAAATATCATTACTGTGAAATAGAATTGTTTAGCTTTTAATAAGTATACTTTTCAACTTATTACAAACGTTCATTCAAATAAAAATAGATAACTCTCTCGAATTTCATCTTCTCGTACCCAAGTTGATTCTTCCCACGTATGGTTTTGCCATAAAACTTGTACTAATGGGATAACTTTGTTCCTAAGAACTTGGTCACGACGAACCAAAATCTTAATCGGTTTCTCAACGTAGTTCAAGTCTTCACTCGCGTCTAAAGAATAATGATTAATCATGTGCGTGTATGTGCGTAGGATTGTGAACATACTTCCGTAGCATTAAGAGATGAAAGACGTCGTAAACGTTTGAAAGCTCCAATGGAAGAGCAATACGATAAGCAACGGCTCCAATTCGTTAGAGAACTTCAAATGGTTTGACGTATTTTGGTTTCAACTTTCCCTTCTTGTCAAAACGATTTATCCCTTTGGAAGGAGATACCTTCAAAAACACGTATTCCCCTCCTCGAACTCAAACTCAAACTCAAACTCTCGTCTTCGAACATCCGCATAGCTCTTTTGGTGACTTTGTGCGGTTTGAAGTCTTTGTTGAATCACCTTGATCTTGTCGGTTGTGAGTTGCACAATGTTCGGGCCTAATATCTATCGTTCTTTAACTTTGGTCCAACAAACTGGCGCCCTACATTTTCTTTCATAGAGTGATTCATACGGTGCCATTCCAATCCTCGTGTGAAAACTATTATTGTAGGAGAACTCCACAAGTGGCAAATGTGCTTCCCAACTTTCTTAAAAATCAAGTACGCATAGTTGTAGCATATCTTCTAAAGTCTAGATGGTTCTTTCTGATTTTCCATACGGTATGTGGATGTAAAACGGTGCTAAAATTCAATTTGGTGTCTAAAACTCGTTGTAGACTTTTTCAAAACTTTGACATAAACCTCGGATCTCGATCCGACACTATTAAAACAGGCGTACCATGAAGTCGTATAATTTCTGTAATATAAAGGTTCGCATATTTCGACAAAGAACACGTAGACTTCACAGGTAAAAAATGCGCTGACTTAGTAAGACAATCCACTATGACCCAAATGGCATTGTAACCTCTTGGCGAATTCGATAATCCAACGACAAAGTCCATGGTAATGTGTTCCCATTTCCATCCGGTATCGGTAGCGATTGTAATAATCCCGCTGGTCTTTGATGTTCTACTTTGACTTGTTGACATGGTAGACATTGTAATATGAACTCAGCTATCTCTTTCTTCATTCTCGGTCACCAAAACGTTTCTCTCAAGTCCTGGTACATTTGTATTCCTCCTAGATGCATTGTGAACTTCGTATTGTAGGCTTCCTCCAAAACTTGCCTTTTAACTTCAGGTATGTTTGGAACACACAAGTGGTCTCAAAATTTAAGTGCTCCATTTTGCAAAGTAAAGTCAGGCTTCGAATTTACCATCATCTCTTCATAAATCTTTCACAAGTAGAAATCTTCTGGTTGTCGGTGTTTCATAACTTCTATTAACGTCAGTTGGGTGATCATGGCAGTAAACATCATGTTGGTGTCTGGTGCAACCACTTCAGTCTCTATCTCTCCAATTCAACGAATAAGGGTACTTGCGAAGTAACTAGGCATGCTAGGTTGGTAGTCGACTTTCGGCTTAAGGCATTAGCTACAACGTTGGCTTTCCCCGGATGATACTGGATAAGAATGTCGTAATCTTTGACAAACTCAAGCCATCTTTGTTGTGTAATCTTTGATAAACTTAAGCCATCTTCGTTGTCTCATGTTTAGTTTTTTTTGAGTAAACAGATACTTCAAACTCTTGTGGTCAGTGAAGATCTCACACGTAACTCTGTACAAGTAATGGCGCCAAATCTTCAAGGCGAATACTATGTGGCTAATTCTAGGTCGTGGGTCAGATAGTTCTTCTCTTGCGGTCTTAATTGTCTTGAGGCGTAAGCAATCACCTTCCCCACACGCATCCTAACCCTCAACATGAAGCATCATTGTAGATCGTAAAACCGTCAGTTCTGGAAGGTAAGGCTAAAATTGGTGCAGAA
>BRYF01000022.1:7972500-7975000 GCA_030159135.1 Actinidia polygama | reverse complement strand
TTAGGACTATCTAACTTTAGGTCCCGTCAAAGAGGACTCCGAGTGTCACCATACATGCATATTCTGAATATACTTGGTTTTTCATGTGAATCCAAGCTAGACATAAAAATTGTTTCATAGTCATGCTAAATCATTTATCCATGGGTTTCAATACATAGGCATCATAACATTTTCATATGTTTCGAAGACATGACATTCATATTGTAACATAATCATTTTATGCATTGAAACATAAAAACATTTCCATACATATAGTATAAGTGGAAAATCATTTCTAGAATACATAGATTTTGTCCATGTTATTGTTTTACTCACCTGATTTTCCTTGTCTAGGCTCTACTCTCGGCATTCCTACATATAAGGATACAACATATCAATTACTTTAAAAGGAAAAAGGCTGAAACTAATTCAATTTAGACTTGGCGTTCGAACGTTGGAATTGCGTTCGAACTCTAAGGCTAAAAATGGCTGACTATTCGAACGCTCAAAAGTGTTCTTCAAGTGGCGTTCGAATGCCTAGGTAATGTTCAGACCGTTCGAACGCTGTTCTTGGGCGTTCGAACGCTCACTGTGTGAAATCGTATGAATCGTACCTGAACTTTAGAAATTTTACTAAAACTTCATCAAACTAACTTAAATCTTTCTAAGGCTTTGAGGTTGTGATATACAACTCAGGGACACCGTTATATCTTAAAATGCACTTTTAATTTGAAACCTAACTTAGTAGATCTAAGAATAAAATTAATCTAAAACCCTAAACTATTAATACACACATACATATATGAATGGTGAGTTTGTACCTCTTCCAAAAGCTTGATTTGAGTTTGCCTAGCTCTTACTCCCTTTCCTCCTCTTCCTTCTTTCTTTTCTTCTTCACTTCTCTCTCCCTCTCTCTCTACGTGAGTGAGTGTGTGAGTTGGAAGTGTTTGTATGGTTATGAAGTGTGGGTGTGTATATGTGGTGTATATTGGCTGTGAAGGCTGGGTTGGGAAATGATCTCATGTGTCTCGTCCTTTTTTGCTTTCATGTTCCCTTTTTATGTTCTGTTTTTACTGTTAGCAGCGTTCGAACGCTAAGAAGGATTTCGGGATCTGGCGTTCGAAAGACCGTTTGAACGCTAAAAAGGATTTTAGCTTGGTAGGGTTCGAACGTCCTGCTTACAGTTCGATAAGTGCGAGAGTGGAAAATCTGGTTTTTAGCCTTGGCGTTCGAACGCCTAGAGGAAAACTGGGCAGAAATTACAATTTAAGGCTTTAAATAAATTCTAACTTACATTTGGTTTCTTTGACTACTAACTTTCTATAATCTACTTTGATTATCATTCAAGGCGTAATTCACGGAGTTAATGGAGTTTAAGGATTCGAGGTGTTACAACCCGTCTCTCTTTTTTCATTCCATTCGAATAGATCATTCTTTTGTGTAAGTTGTGTCAAGGGTGTTGCAATCTTGGAGAAGTCTTTCACAAATCTTCGGTAGTATCTAGCTAAGCCCATGAAACTTCGGACTTCAGTTACCTTCGTTGATCTCGGCCAATTCACAATGGCTTCGACCTTGTGAGGATCAACAGATACTCCATCTACACTGATGATGTGTCCAAGAAACGTTATGCTCGATAGCCAAAACTCACACTTCTTCAACTTGGTCTATAGTCTCCTATCCCATAGTGTTTGCAGAATTGTTCTCAAGTATTGTTCATATTCTGCAATACTCTTAAAATACACCAAAATGTCGTCAATAAATATAATGACAAATTCAGCAAGAAAGGGTTTGAAAACCCGATTCATCAAATTCATGAATGCAGTAGGCGCATTGATAACTCCAAACGACATAACAAGAAATTCATAATGACCATATCTAATTTAGAAAGTTGTTTTCTCTACACCACTTGCCTTGACTTTCAGTTGAAGATACCTTGATCTTAGGTCGATCATAGAAAAAACTTGGGCACCCTGAAGCTGATCAAATAAAGCATCTACTCTCGGAAATGGATACTTTTTTTCATGGTGACTTTATTCAACTCTTGATAGTCGATGCATAATCTTGTAGGACGATGGGGAAACGTGTATGTCAACAACGCTACACAAGAATGCATGATTTTTGAATCAAGCGGCGTGCTTGCATAGAAGAGATGAGATAGGGAGGAGGTACAACACCAACTCCTTCAAAAATTAGCCCTAAATTATCGAAATAGTGAAATATGACTCGTTTGAGTTCACAATCAATGAGAGAACGGTGAAAAGATAACCAATCCATTCCTGGATGACTTCAAAATCGTGCATCTCTAAGGGTATAAGATTTACAAACATAGACATTTCATTAACAAGAATTTTTCAAGAATTGTAAACCCTATCACATAATATATCATCTTAAAACATAATTAAAGGGTACCGGGGATATATGCAAATAGTGAACAAAAAGGTACGAAATGAACGAATGTGAGGAACCGGAATCAATAAGAACGTGTGCAGGTTGACCACAAATAGGGAGTTACTTGACACTA
>BRYF01000022.1:7962500-7965000 GCA_030159135.1 Actinidia polygama | reverse complement strand
AAATAAATAAATACAAAATCGACAATGGCTCAGTTCATACCCTTCCCCCCAATACTGATGGCATAAATCGTGATACATCTTTGTGCCTCCTTGGTGCACTACTAATCAGGAATGATGAAAATCACTCAAAACATCGTCGCATTGGGCTAACAGAACAAACGGTCTACTCTGGTATCTCAAATCCGAATCTAGACTAAAAGCATAGCCATCCATTGTCTCGTCACTAGCAACAGTGTGCTAAAGGAAACGGCCTCATCATCGGACTGTTGTGCCTCTAGTACTCAGCTCAAAAGTGTCGGCTAGCCGACCAAGGTGAATAACGTAGCATGAGTGGTTGACGCATCGACCTCAAGGTCGAAGTCTCCAATTTGCTCTAACATGTTCCACATGTGGATGGCTAGAGAAGTCGCGGTGCTGCGAGATTTCCTGCTAAGGGCGTCAAACACAATGTTGGTCTTCCTCGGATGATACAATAACTCAAAGTCGTAGTCTTCAAGATACTCCATCCACCATCTTTGACGTAGATTCAAATCTCTCTATGTGAAAATGTACTTGAGGCTCTTGTGGTTGAAAAAGACTTCAAACTTGTTGCCATAAAGATAATGCCTCTAAATCTTCAAAGCAAAAGCAACGGCTGCAAACTCCAAATCGTGAGTTGGGTAGTTCTTCTCGTGTGTCTTCAACTAGCGTAAAGCGTACGCTACAACCCTGCCCTCTTGCATCAAAACACACCCCAAACCTTCGTGAGATGCATCCCAATACACGGCGTAGCCCAACTCTCGAGTAAGAATAACCAAAACAGGCGCTGTTGTTAGTCTCATCTTCAACTGTTGGAATGTTCACTCACAAGCTTCATCCTAAACAAATTTGATACCCTTTCGTGTGAGTCTCATCATCGGCATTGCTAGACGTGAGAAATCTGACACAAAACGTTGGTAGTAACCCGCGAGTCTTAAGAAACTTCGGACTTCAAAAACATTCTTTGGTGCTTGCCAATCCATAACGGCTTCGATCTTCACAGAATCAACTGCAACTCCATCACTTGAAATAACTTGGTCAAGGAACTTGACTTTCGGTAGCCAAAACTCGCACTTTGAATACTTTGCATAAAGCTGGTGGTCTCTCAAAGTTTGCAAAACAATCTAAAGATGTTATGCATGCTCCTCCCGAGTCAACGAATAGATAAGGATGTCATTGATGAAAACAATCACGAAATAATCGAGAAATGAACTGAACATGCAACTAATCAAGTCCATGAAAGCGGCTGGCGCATTCGTCAAACCAAAAGGCATCACTAGGAAAAGCGGTGTTTAGGATGTCCTGCTCGTGAACTCTTAACTAATAGTAGCTCGATCTCAAATCAATCTTCGAAAAGCACTTAGACCCATAGAGTTGGTCAAGTAAGTCGTCGATCCTCGAAGGTGGATATTTGTTCTTGATAGTAACCCGATTCAACTTGCGGTAGTCGATCCTTCTTCTTTGAAAAAAGAACGGGTGCTCCCCACAGCAAAGCACTAGATCGAATGAATCCTTTGCTGAGCAAATCTTCAATCTGAGTCTTCAACTCTTTCAAGTATGCTGAAGCGTAGGTAGATACGAAAATGGACATCATGCCCGGAGCTAAATTAATCCCGAACTCAATGTCTTGAATAGGCGGCAATCTTGGTAGATCCTCTGAAAAGACGTCTGCATGCTCGCAAACAATAAGAGGGAGCTCGTCGAGAGCCGCTTCGCCCTCTTCGACCCACAAACTAGCCAAGTTCCTGGTGGTACACCTTATACCACGCAAATGGTGCAAAGACGATGACGGAAAGTCCAAATGGTCACCCACAAAGCAAAAGGAATCTCCGAAAGGGGTGGTGATAGTGACTCTTCTCTAAAGCAGTCAACAATCGCCAGATTAAAATTAAGCCAATCCATACCAAGGATAATGTCAAAACATGACATATTCATAACAATGAGGTCGGCTTCAATGTGTCGGTTGGCTATCACAAGCACACAACCATGACACACTATATTCAAAGGAACCACACCTTCAACGAGAGTATCTACCAAGAGCGTAGAATCTAGCAAGTCTACCTCTAACTCCAAAGCAAATACAAATGCTGATGCTATGAATGAACATGATGCACCAGTGTCTATTAAAACTATAGCCCAAGAATTGAAAACTAAGAAGTTACCTCTTATCACTGAAGGCTCTGATGCGACATCGATGATGGCATACAATCAGGGTTGTCCACCAAATGTCTGTTGCTATTGACCACGAGGAGCACTAGCTCTCGAAGCCTGAGATCATGGCGGTGGTGCAAAATGGTAAGAGTAGGGGGCTTGTACCCCAACTGTGGCTGTCTAGACTGCTAATTTTGCCCCTGTGTCTGAAGCTGTGGGCAGAAAGTCTTGATGTGACCCTCCTATCCATACTAGTAGCAAAGTCTCAGCCTCTAACTGGATCCACCTCGGGATGGACCCGACTGATGTGAAGCCTTAGACACTAAGAGGA
>BRYF01000022.1:7955000-7957500 GCA_030159135.1 Actinidia polygama | reverse complement strand
CATTGATTAGTGTAATTATTTTGTTCAATAATATTTTTGATTTCAGTATTATCATTAGATATTTTAAAAGAAGTAGCTTTAATAGTTGATCCTTTATTTTCAATCAAAATTGTTTCTAAAGGAGGATGACTAGCAGACATTATGTTATCATCTTTTATTTTTCACGAAATTTTTGTTACAGTATTAACTTTTTTGTAGTAGTTTTCGAGATAATCAAGGAAATTTATTTCAGATCGAATATAATTCATAAATTCTCTCCAAGAATTTACTATTTTAGACATTTGTTTTTTAGTATGATTATTTTTATATTCATGACGTTTGGTTCTATTTTCTTTTGGCTTAAATTTTTTTAATAATTTTTTTATGTCTACCTTAAATTCTTTATAAATAGTTAATAGTTGTGGATTAACAGGAGTATTAACTTCAAAATCTGTATGTGTAGGTGATCCTTGGGAAGACTCTTCTTCTTCTCCAAATCAAGGCTGTGTTGAATATCTTGGCTTACTAACCTATGAAGATGTTTCTGTTCCTTATAACTTAACTTTAGATTCTAGAGTATCGGCTAAATTTTTATCTTTTCTTGAAACACTTGCCATGCTAGTAGTTCTTCTATTGTCTAGGATATGCCTCGAAGGAGTATTTATTCTTAAATCATCAAAACTTATTTTAACTGTACCATCTAGGTATTTTGAGATGAGCATTACTTGTACTACTTTGTATAAGTAATGTTTTATCTTTTGGACTTTTTACTAAAGCATGTACATTTAAATTAGTTTTCATACACTTATAAAAAATTCTATAAATCAAAGCTATCGAATGACTTCCTTCTAACATATTAGTAAATTCACCAGAAGTTTGAATGTTTAGTGTTAACACTTTCAATATGTGGGGATCATTTAGACTAAAAGTAAAATCAGAAAAACAATTAAAATGTACTATACCATTATGTAAACTTGACTCCATTCCCATTACTAAAATTTTTAAATCTTGCATCGATCTTAAACCTATTAATATTGATGAATTAATTCCTTTAGCAGTTAAAGGTTTTACTGCAACTTGGATTAATCCTATATGAATAAAGTTGTGTCCTTATGACTTATGTTTTTTAATTGAATCTTTGTTTAAAAGACTACATTTTTCATGCTCTTTATTTAAATCATAAACTTGTTTTACAATTTAGGTAAAGTTTTCTTTGGTCTCTATACTTAAAATTTGAACAATTAGAACCTTGAAGTCTAATAAATTTTAGTGTGGTCTATCAATCTAACATTGAGAGGGAGAAAGATAGAAAAAGAGAGATAAAGAGTGATAAACAAATTTGTCGATGACTAAACACTATAATGCATATGCTGGTAATGACTTCATATATAGATTAACTAAAGATATCCGGTGAAAATTTTCAGTCATCATTTGTTGAAGGTTTTGATTAGGCTGACGTAACTCAGCCATTTGATCATGTAATGTAGCATCCTAAACCCTACAAAGTGTCGTGGTTCAAGAATGGAGGAGAGGTCCTGGTGACGCAAAGGTGCCAGGTGAAATTTTCTATTGGAAAGTATGAAGATAAGTTCTACTTTGACATCCTTCCTATGGATGCTTGTCATTTACTTCTTGGAAGGCCATGGTAATATGTTTGGTATGCTCAACATGATGGGAGAAAGAACACATACTCTCTTAAGAAAGATGGGGTGACATTCGTGTTGACTCCTTTGAAAGACATTCCCCAAAATGTGACATCTCAAGGCCAAGTTAGCTTAATGTCCTTACAAAGCTTTTGACCAAGTTTTCATTCAAGAGAGCGTGGCATACGCTTTGGTGGTTGTAAGAGAAAGCGATGAAAATGTCAGAGATGTTCCGAAAGAAGTTTCGAGGTTACTCTGTCAATTCAAAGGCCTAGCTCCAGAGGAATTGCCTGTTGGTTTGCCGCCTCTTCGTGATGTTCAACATCGAATTGATTTCATACTAGGTGCAATCCTTCCTAACTTGCTTCACTATAGAATGTCACCCAATGAACTTGTTGAATTAGAAAGACAAGTCATAGAATTGCTAAAAAAATGACTAATTAAGGAGTTACTAAGTCCTTGTGTTGTCCCAGCCCTCCTAACTCCAAAAAAATATGGAACTTGGAGGACAGGTATCGATAACTTGTAAATAATATAGTACCGGTTCTCAATTTCCCGTCTTGATGACACACTTGATATGCTTTGCGGTGCAAGTGTCTTTTCAAAAATTGACCTTGGAAGTGGATATTATCATATTCGAATTAAATTGGGAGATGAATGGAAAACAACCTTTAAAATGAAGAATGGCTGGTCATGCCATTTGGGCTTTCTAATACCCCAAGCACTTTTATCAAAATGATGACTCCAAGTTTTGAAGGAGTTTATGGGAAAATATGTGATCGTTTACTTCAACGACATCTTGGTGTATAGCCAAGATAAAGTTCAGCACTCAAAGTATTTAGCAAACGTGTTCAGAGTCTTGCATGACAACCAACTTT